>JAQFXU010006077.1:0-10725 GCA_034693705.1 Spatulosminthurus flaviceps | reverse complement strand
CACTTTTACTCCGTGGTAAAGGAAAAAACCCACCATCCTTCTCATCCTCATCCTCTCATTTTCCATCAACTTCACTATATAGTAGTTTACAGTGCAGTACATATTGATGTACTATATACTGGGACTATGGGAAGAAGAAGTGAAGGAGAAAAGGAATCTTCCTTGGAAGTTTGAAAAAGCCGAATATTGTATTAGCGTAAGTAGTTGTATAGAAGAGTGAGAGAGAGAGAGTAAAGAGTCACTAGTCAGCATTCAGGAACGAAACTCTCCTCTCACTCTTCCCTTTTTCCTTTCCTGCTTATCTCAGTCATATTTCATTCCTTTGAGAAAACTTTCTTCACTCCTTCTTCGTCTTCTCTACCCCTTGAAAATTCAACACTTGAATTCACTAGGGCTACACCATACTCACACCATGCTCCTATATATACTTAACTTTACCTTTCTTTCTTGGTGTTAAGAAGAGAAAAAAAAGAAATTTCTTTAAATATAAATAGTATACCTTACAAAGTACCTCTATATGTACATGTATTTATACATTTAGAGAGATGAAGTTGGATTGGAAAGTGTGGTGCTATTTTTCTTACTCCAATATCCTTCAATGTATAAACATATACTTACACTACTCTTGGAAAGGTTCTTGTTGTACTGAGAGAGGGAAAAATATGAGGCGAATTAATGTAAACTTTCACAATACGAAACTTCAAGGGTGACAAGGAACCAGTCAAGGTGTAAATGGGATTTGAGAAGAGAAGGAATGCGGAGGGATTGTACGAGGCTGCCGTATTGTCGGCAAACTTGAAATATTCCCTTAGCTTTGATTCTCCCCATAAACCTTTTACTCTCCCAATACCTTATGTCAATTATCAGATTAAAGGATTTATTCAATAGAGAGCTTCATTATCCAAATGCTCTCAATTTCCACATGGCTATAGATATAGCTTTACCTTCAGACCCAAAAACATTCCCCATTTACACTCGGAATGTTTCTACGAGTTGAGCAAGTTTTAATCCTGTTACCTCCCTATACTTCCATTCAATTTCTGCTTAGAGCTTTCTCCAATTCCGGACTACCTTTATGCAAGTTATTATTTAAAATTTCAAGAACTATCCTCTTTTGTACGTAATACTGTAGGGCGATAAATTTTTCCTAATCTAATTGAGTCAAGCAATAGCAAATCATAAAAGAAAGTGGACTGCAGAGAGCGAGAGAGAGAGAGAGAGAAGGCAAAAAACTTATTTTTGCCAGGGCAGGGGGTAAAGCTTGAGAGAGAGCTTTGCATGAAGAAACTACCGCAAAAAGTACTCTGAGGGTTTTTTCTAGTCTTGATACGCCATAGTATATAATACTGTCACTGCCAGGATAAACTCTGATGGAAACGTCAATTATTGTTTTTTCCCCACCTGACATATCTGTTTTCCCTCTCAATGAGCATGAGATGTTTTTGGGGGGGAGAGAAGATACAGCCATTTCTCATAGCTCAATCTACACCCTACAGCTTTATGTATATATGCACAAATGTATATCCATGTATATGCAAAAAAAACTTTCCACGCCAAATATAACTTTAATGAGGTTGCTGCAGTAGTACTATAGAAGCAATACTGTGCCCTATTGTGTTACTCAAGAGCAAATACGAGCCGACTAAAATTTGGGTTAATACTAACAAGAGCTTATGTTCTTTCCTCTATGCAGGGAAAATAGCAATGCTTACTTGCATAAAAAGGAATATGTAGTATGCATGGCTAAAGAAGTTGAAAATCGACTTTACCTTTCGATTAGCTCATCTCTCAATTCATGTACCCATGCATAGAAATATATTCCTAGTAGCTACTACCTACTAAATTCATATATCAACGTCAACAGTACAGGGATAGTAAGGAATTGTCAATAGATAAATAGAAATTGGATTCAACCAATTCTCCTCTACAGATTCAGCTTGTTTGGAAGATGGGAGTCTGTGAATTGCTGTCTGTAGCTATATCCTTGTTGGGAGTAGATGTAGCTTTGTATAGGCACAAGTGAGAAAATCTTAGATAATGCTCTATGTACGTAGGTACATGTATGTACATAGAAGCAAGGAAGGAAACCAGTGAGTTGGAGAGTGTAGAAATGGGGAACAAAAGCAAAAGCATCAAGTTTCACATGTCAAAGAATATCCGGAGGATACGATCGAGGAAAAACTTTTTGACGACTTTCAATTTTCGCCCCTACTAAACTCTCTTCATACAGAAAAAAATACTGGGAGTCAGGTTTACACACTATGGGGACCTTACATAATACTACCCAAGTCAAGGGGTACCGTACTCCACGGATATATACCTTCGTTTATTCACTACTACCTGTACGCCACACAGGATTTTCATCCTTTTTAAGACTCTCGCTCTCTCTCTCTCTCCAAGCCCACATCCTAACTCCTACAATTCAAACCATCGGTGCATGTAAAAGTATTTTAACTACCTTCCAAACAACAACAACTACTACTACTACTACTACTTGGGAGTCAGTACTTGATAACTTTTCAAAAGTATTGGGAAAATAAGGGCATTTCTACAAAATTGTCTCTCGTTAAACCGAGTAGCTTCAACTTCGCGTAGTTATATCAATCACTTTCTCAATTCCTTCATCCCTTCACTCCATGTACATATTTACTATACCCCACTAAAAAAGGTAATACATGACTACATCTGATTTTTGCTCAGGTTGCTAGCGCTTTCGTTTTTGCGCGCTCTCTCTCTCTTTCTGTCAGCATGTCCTTTTTTCTTCTTCTTTTTACTTTTGTATTGTCTACCCACGCACTTTTTCCTAGATTCTTGCCGAAAGAGTCTTTTCCCCTTTTTACGACTCTCTTCATGGGTGGATTGTTTCCTTTCAAGGTTTTTTACCTTTATTTCTTTATAAACGACTGTATGAATAGTTCCATGTTTTTCTTGTACACAGTCAGTAGAGTGAAGAAATTTCTAATAATCTTAATTCTACACATGAGATATACATTATAATGTAACGATATGGTCATATCGGTCAATAAACAATTATCCACTTTATTATAAATGTACCTACAGATTGAGTGACTTTTGTCGTTTTGCTCTTGACCTGAAACAGTTTCAAAAAAGCATGAAGACTTTGCCTTAGACTTTATTTGGAGACTTGAAAGAAATGTATTTGTCCAATATTGGGAACCCTCTCTTATTGAGTGCCATGTTTACCCAAGTATTTCACCTAAATAAGGGAAAAAGGTTTACAGAGTCCTCCTTGTAGTAAACGCATCTATAGATTTACATACAAACGTGGAATTTAGTTTCAAAGATGAAAATCCTTGTCCCTTCCATGTTCCATATGTGACGGCAGTTTCTTATATGTTTTTCTTGGTCTTTTCAATAAACTCAACTCCCGATGCAGTGCCTATAGTGAGTGAGACTGCTTGAGAAGTTGAACACACGCACTCATTCCCTGAGTAACAACACTAGAACTTTATCAGATGACCTAGATTTTTACACTCCCGCCACCCAATCATTATGAAGCATGAAAAATGCCTGCTTTTTATTAGCATTCATCAGTTCTCCGGAGGCGGAGAAGGATGAAAAAAAAAGAAATGAAATGCAAACATGAATATGAAGCCCGGCTTATATTTAAGCTTTCCCTATACATACACACCAGCGTAAGCCCAGCTATTAGTAATGAGGATGTCGTGCCGACAAGTCCTCAGCATTTGGTGTAGCAATGTGTTTTAAATTGAGTGGGGTCCAAGACAAATGAGCAAAAGTCCCGTCAAGAGTCCTTCCCACGTGTTTACTACGAGTTTGAAGACGAAGCAGCACAATTCCCTTGAATGCAACTCAATCGACCTGCAATTTAGTTTCTCTTCCAAGTGGATCATATTATACATGTCTCTCTCTCTCTCTATAAGGAGTATGTATAAGGACTTTGAAAAAAAGTAATTCTCTAAGGAAAGAGTCGATGAAAAAGCAAGGGCTTTGAAATACTCTTGAAAATTCGAGAGAGCTACATGTACACCACCGATGACAATGATATCAATCGAAAATTTCCAGAACACTATGAAAGCAAGATATTAGAAAGAGTCCATAGAGACGAACGTTGGACGAGAGCTTGAAGGAGCTAAACTGGTTCGTGTTTGACAGGCTCAACATGTCATTAGGAATAGTTTGTGTAGACATAGCTGGGTTTCTCCCCTTCTCTCCTATACACATACACACTTGCTCTCTCACTCAGTCAATTCTCAAGGAAACTCACTTTTGACTTAAGGGGGTTCTTTCTCTCTCTCTCTCTCTCTCACTCTCTGTTCACACGTAGTCGAATAGACGGATCAAGTGTGTAGCCACACTAAAACCAGTTACTATATTCCTCCAACTTTTAACCTTTATCATCGGAAGTTACACAGGGGGGAAACGGAAAGGTGTTGAGTAAAGGAAAATGTTTTACGTGCAACAAAGGAACACACAAACTTTCTCAACTTTACAAACTTGTAATGTAAATACGTGAGAGATACAACCTTTCATATACCTATACACACTAGTTTACGGATATACATATTTGGAAGAAGCTAAAGGCAAATTTAAATTTTTTTTTCAAATCTACAACTTTACGCATACGCACTCAAACTCAAGTGTAAAGTAGCTCTACATATAATTACGTATTGTGTAGAACAACTTATACTGATCCACCCTCTAATCTTAACATAGGAAATTTTTTTTTGTTGGTAAGCCAATACTAAAAGTTAGTCCTCTCATTGAATTTTTATTTCCATTGGGGACTCCGACCATTTCAACGGGGATGGATGACTGGGACGTGTGAGTAAATTGAGTGGATTTGTAAAGGTATTGAGACAACGTGTATTGACAGACGACTTTGAGCTCTTGAGCAAACGTGAGTTCATTGGAAATTTATTTAATGGCAGAGAAGTTTTTGTAGATAAAATTGCATGTGTATCTGTGTATGTATATTTCCTGTATTTTGTACAAGCATTATCTGGTGGCTTTATTGGAGGAGTAGAATGGTCGCGGGTAGTATAACTATAAAGAACGTTATGACGGTTTGAACTTACCACCACGGAAACGAATCCTTCGGCTGATGACAGTTCCGACTGGATTGGATGCCAGACAACGGTAATCGCCTGAATGAACATCCGAGCGGAAATGCTGGACAGCAAATGGGAAGATGTGTACAGTCCCATTTGGGAAGACGTCTCTGTCAAGATAGGACGACTCACACATTAGAACATGAAATCAGAGGTTGTACTCAGGATTATTACCTTTAGGTCGTAATAGAAATGTCTACTAAAAAAACAAAATTACGCTTGTTTGTTCCCTCAAGAACCTATAAGTATTGATTAGGAAATTTAAGACTCTACTCGCGTCAGCATAAATCCATAAAATGGCTCAACTTTATTCAACGTATCCTGGAGGAGCCAACAAAAAAACCTCTCCACCAATAGTATCCAGAAAAGTAAAAAAAAACTAAATCTGATTAGTAGTTTGGAGTAAAGAGTTTTTTTTTCACCCCATATTTAGTACTACACATCCGCATATACTGATATACATACTACCCTCAATCCAGGAATAAGAGTTGGTGTGAAACATACAGCTGCCCCCTCATTTAATTCTTTCATGCCAATAAAATTCTATTTCTGTAGGAAGGAAACCTGCAAATACGGTTTTATGTCCTCCCTTTTTTATACACTCGTCAAGTTGTGAATGACCCTACATAAAGAAGTGAGTACTAAGATTCTGCTACTCAGAGAATTACTGCAGGGGTTTATGTATATCTATCTACGGTTTAAAAAAACATATGAGTTTGGATGGAAAAACTTTCCATCTTCCTTTTACTCACCGAAGTCCGTTAATCGCCATAAGCGGCAAGCCTGATGAATCTTCAATCCATGTAATTTGTGGAGTTGGACTTCCTTGAGCACTACATGTTATCCAAAGTCCCGTGTCGTTTGCAAATGAAACTAGCTGAGATGGCTCGTTTACCAATACTGGTCCGTAGTGGAAGGACGTAAAGCCGCCATACGAGTTCTTGTCCGTTCTCAGTGGTTCTGGAAAAATTAAAGTAAAAAACATTACACATCAAAACTTCTCAACGGTTCTCAAAAAATTAAAGTAAAAAAAATTACTTCAAACCTTCTTTGTTAAGGAAATTACACACTTTAATATGATAAGTTTATGTAGTACAGTTTTATTATCATTAACCACACTAATTATGCCAATTTTTATCAACTTCTTCAAAACAGTTGAGGTCTTGGTGTGTGGGAAAGTTAATTAAATTCATCAAGCACTAACTCATTCCACAACTGATTAATGATGGGTTATTTAACCATTTGGTAGTTTGTGGTCTGCTGTGAGTGTTACTCTCTCTAGTCGATAAATGTTTCAAGTACCATTGAAACACATGCTTATAGTTCGCACGTGATAGTTCTTTAAATCTTCAAGGGTATATGGAAAGGTTACACTTCACGTGAAAATAACTCCGCTTTCTTTTCACTAATTCTCCTACATTCACACTCATTCTGTATCTCACACAGCCTACGTCTGGTGTAAGAGTCAACGACAAACGTATCTAAGCGCCCCAGAAGGACGAACGAGTTTAAAGGGCAAATTTTGTAAAGCCATAATAATAATTACTTTCTCCAGATAGTAACAAATGCTATAACCGTGAATGAGCGTACACAAAATGCCCCGTACTGAAGTATGTATGACGACCAGTACAATACTTTTCAGATATTTATAGGATCTAGTATCATCCATCAGGAATTAACTGTGATCTCCTTACTTGTACTACCCTGTGAAAAAGGCAATTGGCTGTAAAAGAACAGCAAAATAACAGACCTTTGAAATGAAATGGAAAATGTAGGTTACTATACTTCATCTGTCTAGTTTCTACAAAGGACTCTCCTACCCTTTCCCATCATATGTCTTTCTCCTGTAGCATTATAAAATACAAGGCTAAAATTCGTATAGAGGAAAAGTCTCAATCTATGTAGCTTTTGTTCATTCCACGTCCAATTTGAGGCAAAATGAAGAGTGAAAGAATATAAAGAGCTGACTGGGAAGTCAGAGAGGAAGAGGATGAGAAGTACAAAATAGACAACTTCAAGAGTCCAGTCCGGTTAGTTATGTGGAAGAGGGGTCGCCACGCCGGCAAACTCTAAATCCAATACTCTTAACATAGATGCATACATGTGTAGAATGTATAGCTACGTATATAAAAATCAAAAAACAAGAATATAAGGACTTGAAGTACAGATAGATACAAAGCCTTTGATATAAAAGCTTGATTTCCAGAGCGAAGGAGAAAGGAAGTAAAATACCACGAAAAAGGCTTCAGATCAATTTAATCAACACGATCACTCCTCTATACTTTCCCTTCTTTCCCTCGCATTTCTTTTTTCCTTTCCAAACCTAGCTATATACGTTTTTCGCCAACTAATTGTTTCCTTTTTAGCCAAGTTTCAATTGAATGATAGCTTCCCAGATCCTTCACATTTTTCCATGACTTTACGTAGTATAAACTATAGAAATATATAAACATAAATGTACATATATATATGAGAGAGAAGAATAAGAAAAAGTAGTATAGTTTTTCAAGGGACTTTTCTATACAAAGTATTGTCTCAGAGCAGAACTACTTAAACCATGTGAGATGATCAGAAAATCTATCTCTTCTCCTGAGTCAACCAAAATAACTCCACTTATAGTTAATGGCTCCCACTAAGGCACTAAGCAAGGAGCAAATCTAACCGACAAGACTTATTTCAGGGCTAGTAAGTGGAGTTCAGTTCGTGAGGAAACCCATGTGATCCTGTCAGTGGAATTAAAAGTATTGAGTCTAGCAATTCACACTTAGAGCCTCGGCTCTCTCTCTCTCTCTCTATCTTTCTCTCACCAGAGACAGTTTTTGCCACAGAAGGCTAAAACGTCGGAATTTTTATAAAACAACATGTACGAAATGAAACGGATGAGGAAAATACAACTCAAATGTCTTGAGATGTGCTATTGCTCTGGGAAACTTGTTGTAGGAGTGGTTTTTTATTTTTAAAGGGAGGATAAGGTATCCATCCATATGTTTTGTAAAAGATCCTCCAAGTCAATGTTCTCAGGGGAAATCAAGCCGTAATTCATTGAATGACGCAGTGGGGCACATCGTAAATTATGGCATCACCCTCTTGTATACTTTTCATTCTGAGAGAAAGTCACTTTCCTCTATAGGACCCAAACATATAGTAACTAGTGAGAGTATGGATGGGAAAAACAATAATAGACAATACTTTTAACATGATAAGATACAAGTGGTACTGGAGAAATAAGGAAGAATCTCTATTTCCTCAGATGAAGTTTACCTCACAAGGGAAAGGAGGAATACCAAAGGGATTTTATTTATGTGGAAAAAATATGATGTAAAATAAAATTACTTGGGAATCTATATGCTATGAAGACATTAACCTTTTTTCTATACTCACTATATTATGTACATACAATACTTTGTAGCATTTAATACGATTATAAAAGAATTGGATGGTTGGGATTTTGTGGTGCTATTATATAACTCCCGGGTCATTTCCTAACTTTCCTCTCCCTTTTCCCTCCAATAATAATTCTTCTTCATCGCTTTATGATACACTTCTGGGTTATAGTTTACCACTCGAAACTCTCACCAAGGAGACTGCTCTTTCCTCCTTGGAATATTACCATTGTCTTTGGAACAAACTTTGATAACCTATCAGTGCGTAAGCTGCCACAAAACTATTAAAAACTTTTACACACACACATAAGCCCTCAAAGACCAGGCCGTGGATGTACACATGGAGCTATAAATTTCTGAGATGGTTCCATTCCTGGGTCTGAGGGAAGGATGAGGCTTGAAGGAATAACTTACTTTAGTGCCCTACAAAGATAACATTTTTTTCCCCGGATGAAATAAAAGTTTGGAAATTGTTTTATTTATCAATACTCTTATATGTATATACGTATGATATAGTATTTTTGCTGAATAGCAACTATTCTTCTTTAATAAAAATAATTTTTTGCAAGCTCACACAATTACATGGAGAGAGAGAGAGACAGTTCCAGTATTTAAGAGCATGTAACTACAATGAGAACACTACAAATGTATGAGAATGTGTACATAGAAAAAACGTATCTCCAAGGCTGTAGTTTTATCTCCATCTCTCCAGTCAGCATGTTGCGTTTGGAGTATGTTTCATGTATTAATAAAGTAATATGACATGACATGTCTTGGGAAGAAAGGAACAAGTAAACCACAACTCCGAGTGATTTTCCTTCTAAGCACCATGCCAAGTTCTACATGAAACAATGAGACAACTTCATGTACTATGGCTACTATTGGATAGATCCACGTCTGATAGATACAAAGAGTAAGAAAAAATATTACAGGCTTAGCAGCAAATAATACATATCTATTTATAATCACATACATAAGGAGACGTCAATTGAGGAAACTATTTTTCAAAATCTAACTTCTTATCTAAATTCCATTAATAAATGCATTAAATTGAGGAAATTCCCCCAGAAAATTCCTCTTACTCACAAGTCAATTGTTTATTAACTCTGAATCCTTCATCTCTGCCAGGTTCCAATGGAGTCGTTCCATCTTATGTGAGGGTCTACCAGCGAAGGAATAGATCCCTCTTGAGTTTTTACTAGTACACCCTAACATTTATCATCCTCAAAAAGTCTATCGATTCCAACTTAATTTGCTGAATAATTTGATCCCTGTACGAACTACACATTAATCACAAATGACAGGAGTAATGGGGAGTTTTTTTAATAGAAAAGCCCTCTTTACTTATGTAATTATATTCTAAATTCATTTAACTACGTGCATTTTGTGAATGGAGAAAAACTTGGAAGAATTCTCTACAGGATGCATCTTAAGCCACATCTTGTCACCATCCTGTCACTAATTGCTGGATGGGAGAGCCTTGGTGGAGATAATGAAGTTGTTAATAATGAACAATTAGCTGATGAAATGGAAAGTTTTTCATTTTGGCAAGATTTTTTTTCAAGAATATATAATTTAATTAGTGGGGCTCTCATCAGGCAAAAAGGCAGGACAAAGTTGAAGAAATGTAATAAAATTTAAATTTAATTTTAACAAGTAGAAAGTTTAAATTTAGCGTTCTTCTTCTTCTTCTCCTTCGTCAAGTACTCATTCGTAGGAGAGTAGCACTTGGGCTGAAAGTGCTTTTTGAGAGGGTCTATTTATATTACATACATCCTGTACAAGGAGAAGGACAGAAAGAGAGAAAGAGTCTGAAAGTATTTTAATAGCAGTTTAGTTCCCCGACAAAACCATTCTGTTCCAGCTCCACATGCAAAAGTTAAGATTAAATTATTGGCACAGTCTCTACTCTAACTTAGCTATACATGCATAAGAATACCCATAGTAGTTTTACCATGTGCAGAGAAATAGCAACATTTTTCCAACTTTATTATTTTCACTAGCCCATGGACCAGTTTATTCCTTATTTGAGTAACTTTGCTCAAAGTATAGAGTTGAGATTGGGAGTAAAAGCTATTGTTAAACATTTAATCGTACATATTAACCATGAAGCTCCACAAAGCTGCTCTACTTTTCAAGACACATTGTTGTTGTGAAAAAAAAAATAAAGAGTAAACTGAAGAAACTGTGAAGGGATGAATAGAGCTCTTTTTACACTCTGGACAGCTATTGTGTAGGATAGGAAAATA
>JAQFXU010006076.1:0-10727 GCA_034693705.1 Spatulosminthurus flaviceps | reverse complement strand
ATCACACAATAAATAAATGTTAACTACAGCAAGCCTTAATCTAAATTGCATCTTACATGTGAGAATAACGATTTATTCAATTACCCCTCAATATCAGCCTAATTACAAGTCCAGCAGCTTCTTCTATATTTATACACTTCAGTGGGGTCCTCACATATCCTCTTGTGGGGTATGAATGCTCACTCTCTTCCAGTGCAGTGGTCGTCTACATAACTCCTCTCTATACCTATGTTTAGTAGTCTAGCTACATATATTTCAAGGGCTATATATAGATTCCTCACCTACTAATAAGTCTGAACCGTTAGTCCATAGGACAGAGCTGCTCTCTCCATACATGTGTATTCATAATAAACCATTGCCTAAGGATAAAAATACATGCCATAAGCTTGTTACCTAATTTATTGGTCCCATGATAATCTACAGGATTTTGTCTCCATAAGAAATACTTTTAATTGCAGTTGAGCCAAATTCAGCAAAATCTGCCATAACATTTTCACAGTTTTTCAGGGCTTGAAAATAAAACTTTTTTGACTTGAAAATAATTTTACGGATGAAACTTTAGAAATGATTTTTAGAGGACTGTGATATAATTTCATCAAGGGAAGATCGAGTTCCTTGTCTGAGTTTACATTTACGAAGCATTGAGTATATCGGAAAATGGGAACGTATTTTCTATAATTTTCTGTTAATTGTTAATACCCCAAATAAATTTTACACTCCTTTCACTCCCGACTTCACACGAATTAATATTTATAACTGCTTTTTGTCAAACAAAAATTCGGTTTAGTTTCCCAAAAATGACTAGCCAAGTATTGTGGGACTACTCGATCACTGAATTAGTAACATTGATAGGAAATACCCATACACATACAAAAATAATCAAAACGAACTATTCAATGTTATTCCCTCCAAAGGGAATCCATCTATCTAGCAAATACCCATACAATTTTACCACTAGCATACTGCATATGGGTCAATCACTGTACTATAATGGCAAATCATTACGGAGCAAATGTCTGCCACGCAGTCATTGTTTATGAAACAAAAAATAAATATTAAATCTAGCCTATAGCCTGCATATCTTAATCTAAATTGTATCTTACGTGTTTGCATATGGAATTACCCACAATAACAGCTTGCTATTTACAAGTCCAGCCCCTTCTTCCCTGTGTACTCCGTGGAGGACAAAGTGGCAAAGTTTTGCGGAAAAGTGCCCAAAATTTTATTCATGTTGGGTATATGTTTTTGCATCTTAAATATTACAGGAAATTTCGCTAACCTGAAAAAACCGCTGTAAAGATTTTGCCGGAGTTGATGCCAAAAATCTCTAACATTCAAAATTTATCATTATTTTTTATGAGTTTCAGTTTTTACATTGCCCTTATGAAATGCTATATAATATGTAACATGTAAAACCGTCTATCCAAAATTCCAACGGGAAAGGATCATTTCGGTTCTGAGCCCACTGCATGCCCTGGCACCAATACTAGATAAATAGGAGTAATACAACTCAAAATCTCCCTTCAAACCCGCTAATCATCAAAACATTCAAAGTGATTCTCCGACAAGGGCATGTTGTATATATTTTGAAAAAATTATCATGTATTCAATTCATGTAAAATTTTTTGCCCACAAACTATGTATATATTATTATAGCTAAAAAGATGTACAATGTAATGCCCTATTATCATTACTTTACCTAAAATATAAACACTATCAATCCCTGAATAAAACTCCTTGTCCTGCACTCGTAACTTCTCTGTCCCCACTGTCCGCAAATCTTGCAATGAATGGCACAACCAACGCACTTTTGTCGCGTTGCTCAACATGAAAGATGTTAGTTACTATCACTGAAGTCAATGCCAAGTTCAAGTTCAATTTTTGTTATCAAAGATTTGTTTCCACATCAAGCCCCACAATAATTATTGTAAATGCAAAAAGATTAATTAATACAAATCCGTTTTAATTCAACAAAACACAGTAAACCTGTAACTCTAAAAAGGTTACAAGCTTATCAGTCCATAGTGACTGCTAACAAAATCTCGCGATATACAAATGCCTTAAACTAAATGCCTCTGGAAAGTACATGCTTTATGGGCCTTGTGTACCAACACGTGAATTTTCAAAACAAAAAAATTATCTTCCATGAATGATCTTATTCTTCAGCTCATATAACTCAATTTCTCAACAATCTCACCATATAAATAAATCTGTCAGAAAATCCACTGAATCCTGTCACGCCGCTAAGAGACCAAATGAGTTTCGCCTGAATGTATATTTTACATTTTAGGTCAACTTTCCATATAATCATCTAAAAAAATATATTCGCCATGCAAATTCCATATACATGGAACTTTTCATCTTCACCGTCCCAACTTGCTTATCAGCCTCATTTTTAAAATAAATATTTAGGCAGATCCTAATTGGCCCGATACTTTCTTTCATTCCTTTACTATATTAATACTATGAATGTCACTATCAATTAATTGACCCATGGCATTTCATCTTATTAAAATTGTGATAACTGGATAAATCACGTTGAATTATGTTCCATCATCTATTCTTACCTTCTTACAATCAAAATCAATGATTACAAACATTAATTGAGGGAGTATAAAATCTCGCAAATTTTTCTCGTATTCTTCAGTAGTCAAGTGCCGCATTTGGAGTCCAGTCATTTAAACCACAGCCAAGCAAATAGATACACCAAATATGAAGAACGCCTTTGTTCTTTTAGTCTTGGCTTCATGCCTGACATGTAAGAAATTTTCTTTTCATTTTTTAAAAATTTCTCCAACTTAATTTTACGGACTTTTTTTCAAATAATACAGGTTTTCGATTTTAAAGAATATTACTATCGTTTTACCTTAATCCCTTAACCATACAATGAACAGTGGCTAAACAATGGGGGGGAGGTACATGTTTTAAAGTGTACCCCATCCATTATTAAAACATCAGTCAAGTAGATATAATTATAAAAGATATATAATTTGTACATGTTCCCCCTTGAGAAAATAACAAAAACTTAGGCTTTTTAATTTATATACTTAAAAAAAATTTCCTGTAACCTTAAGTTTAAAATTAAACTAATGATTACAAAATTCACATCATTTCCGCACATTTCCTAATAAATAATTTTGTAAAAAAACTACTTCATCTCAAAATTTCTTTAATTTTTAATTCTTGAAATTTTTATCGCCAAGTAAATTATTCAATTTTTTACACTCGTAAACGTTGTCAATTACAATTCAATGGGTTACCATTGTTTTGTATCAATCAGACTATCTCCCCTCTCATCACTTATTGCCTGATCTTGAAATTTTTCAAATTTATACAAATTACAATTGTCTACACAAGCTTGTATCATATTATAATATATGCCGATAAAAATATTAAATAATTTCTCTTTTTTGCAAAATAGGTGGACTCGCGGCCGCGGCTACCACCACTTCCACAAATAACTTTTTGAAGCGTAAGTAGTTGTTGTAACATTTATAATGTCTAATAAAAATGAATACAAAACAATTAATTGTATAAAAATAATGAGAAATTTCTTCTCTCTGCGCAGACACCTTCTCCGCAGGAAGTGCTGTGCAAATGTGGACTAAGCGCGACACCATTGATGGAGAACTTCCTGTACAAATTGTAAGTTATTGTATGTACATGCATACTGTAAAAACTATTAGACACAACTTTGTCAAACATTAGAGCAATAATGCTATAGTGCCTATAGTTAATATTAATGGCAAATTTTATTTATTTTTGTTAGAACGTCACCGCCGATCAAGTCGCTACTTGCGGTGGTCAATTCAGTAATGGTGGCAGATATTATGGTATCCGTGGGATAATCGTGGATGGTTCCAACAACAACTACCTTTTCGTCTTGTATGATGTGAACGGGGTTGCCGCCGGTATTCAAATGACTGTAAGTTTAACACAATAATATTAATTTGAAAGACTTATAAAATTACTCATACCTAAAAAATACATTTCCTCTCTGCTTAATTTCCTGCATTTAGACTCCCCGAAGCGACGTTGACACCACTGGTTACCATTACGATAGAAATCCAGTTTTCCAACAAGAAACTAGAGATGGCATCACATACTTTGTCATCACAGTTTACTTCACAGCTAATCCTCGTAAGTGCAGGAATTTAAAATTTTAAAACATCCCACATTCAGTTTTGTATTTTATATACATAAAATCTCAAAATCATAATAATTAATGATGTCTTTACGTGAGGATTGAATTTAATTGTGCTTGTTTTTTTCTAAAGGTGACCTCTGCGTCGGTGGAAGAACTGACTTTGGAAGCTCCGGAACTGCCTCAACCCTCCGACTCCAAAATGGACCCAACCCTGACGACGCCAGTCAATTGGTTATTGGACATCACAACCGAGCTGATGCTCTTGCTAGTGGAATTTACACCAATAATAAATGCTTCCCTGGAATGGGTGAGTTATTGCAAAAATTATTATAAAATTAATATTCGTATTTATTTTTGTTTTTTTTAAAATTAGGATTCAGATATTACAAATTTTTACATGTAATTTGTTATGTAATGCATAGGTGACCATACCTTCACTCGTGTGAACACCTGGCAAGGCACTAATTGTCAGGATGTTCAACCACTTTTCCTCCTCCATGGTAAGAATGGTACTTTGATTGGATTTGGCTTGGCTATTACTGGATTCGCCAAGAGTAACAAGACTCTTTATGAGAAACCACCAAAAACCGTTATTAAGGTATGTTTTTTGTCATCATTATATTATTATTATTATTATTATTAGAAACTTCTGTATGTTGTGATTCAAGTAAAAATGTATTTTCTATATTTATTATCATCATATATTAATTATATGAATATTTTGGTTCAACTGTATAGACCATCCTCGGAGATGCTCCACAATGTGTCTTGGACTTGGCCGAAAATAATAAGTTGACCACCCTTCATATTTTATTTACTAAAACTCCTTATAACTGTGACATCGGAATCACAACCCTCGTAGACAAATTCAACGAAGGCATTCAAAAGTTTTTGGATGATATTAGGGGACTGTTAAGTTATTTTGGTTCACTTTGTTGGTGGTCTTGCCCGTCCTCGTCCTAATCTAACTCCATACGTATCATAAATCCGGATAAATCTATGTCACGCAGAAAAATTACATTGTAAACGAAAATAATAATTAAAAAATGTCAAAACTACGAATATTGAATAAAAGCTGTTTCAATGAAAATCTGAAAATCTCATTTGTAATTTATCTATAATAATTTTTATAGTAATTCATTCATGTGCGCATGCATGGTAGTTAATCCTTAAGTTATATAACATACGTGTTATAAGCCTGCACAGTAAATCCAAATAATTTCCACGCAGGCTTATGTATAAATTGTTAGTTCACACATGAAAAAGTTTTGCAATAGCAATAGTTCATTTGACCAAGAAATTTCAACTACCAATAAGCTTTAGCTTTGGTTTTTTTTATTTCTGAGACTGACTGATACTGTAAGAGAATGAGATTTTTATTCCATACAAAATTTTTTAAAATATCATGAAGAATTTTACCCCAATTTATATACAATACAAAAATTAAAAATATTATTATTTTGTAAAAAATGTTTCGCAAGTATCAACTTTTGTAACATTGGCTGGCCCTGTGGCACTATACTTTAGCTTCTATAATATATTTTCTAGGATATTCCATGCATGCATGAATTTTCCAACATATTTTTCGCAAAGATTTTTCAATTAAAAAAAACCGTATTCTTTCATATTGTTATCGCATATTGTTTATATAATGTTCTTATTGCATATTATTAGTAAGTAAAGTTAAAATTTTACTTACTACTGTAGATGCATGTCACACATTACATTGAACTGTAAGAATGATACTTGAAGCTGGCCCTGTTTATATCTTTTGACAGGCTCATATCACAGCACATAGTCATAAATGAATGGCAATTCAGATGAAAATCTTATGAGCCATAATGAGCATATACTAGAAGATGCAAAAACGTTAAATTATTGTAATATTCAAAGAACAGAACATTGTGGGGCTGGAGGGAGCAAAAATCCAGTTTTTCTAAAGCAGACGCAGAAATAATAAATGTATGAAAAATGTAATGTGGAAAAATTAAATAGAAGAAAGTTTCATGCAAAAACACACATCAAATTGAGTTTAAAATTATTGCCAGTTTTTATTCAGAGTTAGGTTTTATAGCGCTTGTAATGTAATAGATACTCAGAAAGTAACTAATAGATTTTAAAGTTGACACATATTAAAGGTTTGACAAGATACTAAATTTTTTCCCAGGTGTATTCCAGAAAAAATAAGAGTAATTATTACAGGCAAATTAAACTTATACCTTTATACAGTACATGATTGTCCAGACAGCAATTCTACTAGACTATTTATTTCCCTCCCTGGAGTACGTTCTACTAAAAAATCTCTCAAGTTTTTCTCTCTCACAGAGTCTCACGGTATATCTGTGTTTATAGCATAATAAAGAGCATGGGTTCCAGCTACAGCTATTCATCTTCTTCTTCCTCGAAAATTCTCTCCCTTCACACATTTACAATTATTCCTGTAAATTATATAAACATAAGGCACGAACGGTTTACCAACGTTATTGTCATATCATTATTTTGATAGAGCATATACGATTTTACAATGGATTTCTTTTCATTTTTTGTTTTACCACACAATAACAAATATTATTACGCCCCTGGGACAATCGTACTTACTATTAAATATACTGACTTTTTTATAGTAGTACAGCCTGTATGTAATACCCTATTGATAAAAAGACGGATTTTAAGGAAATACACCTGGAGAATTTTTCAGAAACGTTTATGAAGCTTTTTTTTCCTATATGTTTTCTTTCCCCTTAAATTATTTTTATTTTTCCTATAGAAGTTATTAGTGCTAATAATAACCTATAATAGTTTATTTTTATTAGAAGGTGTAGTAGTTTATAAGTTGTACTCTAAAATCATTTCTTTTTTTGTATTTTTACTGTTTTGGTTTGTAAACAATTTTTTATAATGTATAATAATAATATTATAACAAAACACAAATAAACGACCAAAAAAACAAAACTAACTGTTGGAATTAGTCCAAAAAATAATAATAACAAACGAAAAAATGGAAACAAAAAAAACCAAAACAAAAAAAAAGAAATGATAATTCAAAAAAAATAACAAAAACAAAAAAGAAAAACAAAAAAAAAGAGGGAAAAAAGTTAAAGAAAAATTATCGACTACATTTCACCTTACATTTTGACTTTGTTGTTTTTTTGCTCTTGTTATACGCTCATATATGTGATTAGCTATGTGTGTTTTGTATTGTAGCTATAAGAGTGGAATGCTGCTTTTCCTACTGAAAGCGACGATGGTAAAATAGCGCGGTAGTTTTTGGTATATAATTGTTATGGTTTTAAATATACTCAAAACTCTTATTAAATAACTTGCTCTCCCCTAAAACTTATACATTAATTCGTATGGTTTAAGCAGCGAGATGAATCTTAATAAGGTGGCTCAGTTTATAGTTAAGAATGTACGTAACGATGGAGGTAAGTGGAGTTATAAATTGCGTTTTTTGCCACTCTTTTGGTCGCTGTTGTGCGTTTGTGTAAAAGCCAGAATGTAGAAGGTGGTGTATGTGTATGTATGGGTGAAGATCCACCTGGGATTTGGATATCAACAGGTTGGAGTGGAAATGCTTGTAGATATGTTTTGATCCTCCTTGGTTGTTGCCGGTGGAGGTGCGAGAGCCTTTGCTGTGTAGATGTGTTGAATGTAAACAGACCCGGTTGTTACATGTGTTTCTATATAAAAGGATCAAATCAAAATACATTGGTTAGTTTCAATGGGGGAAAAGCACAACATTTCTAGTACTAATTATTTACCATGATATTTAGTAAAAATTTGCAATGAACAGTTTTGAGAAAAAATCATTTTCTTGGAAAATTTTTCAAGAATTCAAGAAAATTTTGTGGAAATATCTCTGTCAGTGAGAGAAATATTAAAATGATTGGAAAATCTTGCTAAATGTCAAGGGGAAATACTTTCCCTGTAAATTTCCCTATAAAATGAGGGGAAAAAGCATGTGGAAATTTGAAGGGGTCCAATAATGATTAAGGAAACATTTTCCTTGTAATTTCTATAGATTTTGATGGTATAAATGATATCAGCTTCAATTAGATGCCATAAAATTAATCCAAAATTGGCTTTATGATTTGAAATATAAGGCTAAAATATTGCCCAGAATATTTGACGGTAAAAGGGGCAAATTGTTTTCGGAAATCTGATGCCAAAATAGCATTGAAATTGGTGAAAAATTGTGTGACTAATTTATGCATAATGAAAATTTTAACGAGCATTTAGACTGTTTTGGGTGTCTAAAATTTTGCCCAAAAATAATGGGCTAAAAAACCTTTTGAGGGAAAAATTTCATGGAGTCAAAAACAAGGTGGTGCTTCGAATGTAGTGGAGTAAAAATTCGATACTTTTTCTTACCTTCAATGAAGATGTTGAATGATGTGATGGATAAAAAAGGGTCCCTGCCAGAAAGATCACGATTGGTGGAACAGCGCGGCGGTTGATGATATGTATTAACAGCTAAGAAGTTTAATGCCCTGGAATGAAACTGGCTCTCTTTCTCGCACCCGGTCAAATATTAACGATTAAAGTTGGAAAATCTGTGAATAAATCAAAACAAGAATAATCAGCATGAATTGTGTACAACAAAAACTCAATCCTGAAAAAACCAACACATTTGTCACAAAATTACGGGGTAGAATGAAAAATATTTCTGTATTTACCTTTAGCCTCTTTGAAGATAACCCTAAGAATCCCTTAAAATTAAAAGCTTGTCCCGAAAATAAATTGCAACTCCCCCGATTTGTAAAAAAAACTCTTTTGTAACTCTTTCACTCTCTCTCTCTCTTTCTCCCTTTCTCGCTCTATTCGTAGATTATTCTTGCCATTAGATTCCTTTACCTCCTCTCTCTGAATTTTCTCAAAACTGAATGGACAAAATTTCAAACCCAAAAGTATGCGGTTTTAAAGTTAAAAGTAAAAACTAGCAATTTTGAAACTTAAAATGGATTTCTCCAGTAGAAAAATAATGTTAAAAGGCTACATCCTTCCCTAAGAAAAGTTTATTTTTGTGAGACCTGCTACCCCGCAGAGTCTCAATCAGTCAGAGGTTTTTGTGTTGGGGAGGATGTTGGTGCTGTGAAGTTCACAGCCCAAATCCGTCCAGTTGCTGGCTCGTCTTGCCTTTTTAAACCTCATGGAGCCGTAAGTATATACGCTCAATTGATGCTCATTTCCTGAGGTTGTCCCAGCCCAGAGGGGGATTTTCACTGGGTTGTACATGTATAACGTCATTGTCAATGAGTACTGTAGTGGTTTAAGCTCTCTTGGTTAATTATTCTAGAAAAAATATTATCAGCGCTTTAAAAATATGTATGTGCGGAGCTGCTTTTATGTATAGTAGGAAGTTTTAAGCATTAAATTATTATCCTCATTTATAATCATGCATGTTACTACAAACTTCTAATGCATTTAACAATGGAACACTTGCACCTAATTCAACAGATACAGATTCCACTTATAAGGGTCTGCCACATGAAGATGAACAAACAAGCGTAATATATGCAAGGTGTGTATTTTACCATAGCCATACGTTATCATTGTGTTTGTTATATGTCTCTAGGTACATAAGGATACATCGTAATGTCTCTAAACGTAAAAACATAAATACCACAGCAAGGAGTAAAGGACATTCTCATAATACATAGGATACAGGGTCCCTCCAAATAATTTCACCCATTGCTAAAATACCATAGTGCCTACTCATCAAGTCCATTGTTACCCCGACCATTAGAACACTAAAACTTCAAAAAAATTTTAAGTATTGGAAAAAAATTACTCATTTTTTTTGGGACTCAAAAGCAAGTGGCTTGAGTTTTACTTGGTAACAAATTAAATTTTAAGATTTTAAAAAACTTCTCAACTACTCCTAAACAATTTCCAACTTCTCAACCGTTAAAAAATAAGTTGTCAATTTCCAAACAAACTGCTATAAAAATTATGCTCGAATGACACAACTGCTAAATAATGAAGTAGCCAAAATTTTACCACATTTTATTACATTTTCATCAAAATATTTCCAAAAAATTAGCTGCTGACCAAAAAGGAAAAAAAATTTATTTTTAGCCAGCTTTTTTACCCACAGAGTGTTTGAAAAAATAGCCCTTAAATTTCACTCAAATCTCATCACCATATAATTTGTGTATTGCAGAAGAACTAAAAATGCTATTAAAATTGTTAAAAAACCATGTCAAAGGGCTACCCATAAAATAGTAAATACATTAGTAAAACTTTAAGGCAGGCGAAAATATTAGGAGGGTCCCGGTACGGAAAACGTTCCTCAGTCATGAGTATCTCCAGCCACAGCTCAAGTGTCTTCTTTAAGCTAAAGCTGCACAGGCAAATTACATATGCAGGACCAGTATCCTCTCCCATGTACCTCCTTGTAGTGTATCCTCTCTCCATGAGAAAATCCATCCCCCACTTTTTCTACACAACCATCACAATCCATCCATTACCTATATACAGTATATAATAATCCTTGAAATACATAAATGCAGGTCCCAGAAACATACTCAACCCATATGTTATTATGTACTACTCTAAAGCTAAAAAGCTCATTTACAGG
>JAQFXU010006075.1:0-10732 GCA_034693705.1 Spatulosminthurus flaviceps | reverse complement strand
ACTCGACGAGATCTACAAAATGAGCCCACTTACAAGAAAATCCATCAGAGGCCAGATTTCCGTTTAAAGTGTGCCTATAGTCCTTCTAACGTAAGCCATTTAATCTAATTTTGTTTGATGACATGCCTCCGGAGAATCAATCATGTATTTGATTTTCCTCTGGGTCTGAATCAGCATTAACTATGGCCTTGCAGAGTTGCGGAATAAGGTGTGATCAAAGTATTTTTATTAGCAATGAAACTCCTGTTCAATTCTCTTCCATTTCCCTCCCACAATCTATTACAGATTAAAGATAAATATTCAGAGAGTCAACCTTTGCTGGGACCTGACGTTAACCCAGTCGAGTTGGAGCTTGCAAACTAATCGTTGTCACCGGGAATTTTAAATATCTTCCTAAACATTTTTACATACTTCATGCAATCAAAAATTAACCTATTGAATCCCTACAATATTGTTCTAAACACGGAGGAGATCGTATCATGGGGGGACAAAATTCAAAGCATGAGTTGACCATTTCCAGCAATTCACCAAAAAGGAATAGGAAGGAAGTGGAAGGAAGCACAATTGGATTTTCAAAAGAATCTTGTAAATCTGTTACCGAAGCACTCTCAAATTTTTTGGTAAAATATCCATTACTCAATAATTTATTTGTACTAATTAGAGAACAGTTAACTTTTTTCCGATGCACTACGTATTACGAACTTTGACCCCGTAAAAAGGTTCTCCAAAATATTTTCGCCCATCTGGATACAGAGGATTTGGACTGCTGCAATGAAGTGAATCAATGCTGGAATACTGTCATTGGTCAGATTTACACTCGACATTTTGAGGTTACCTTGAGGACCCGTAGTATTTACAAAAATGCTACCGAAGTTACGAACAAGAATCATGTCAGCATCAAAGAGAGACCTTGGTCATTCAAACCGACTGAGGAGCAAAACTACCATTTTACCGACGCTCTAAAGTTTATACTGGAAAAATCTACTCAAGGCAAAATTGCCCTTCACCTGAAAATGAAGATCCCAAAATGTTATGAAGATGAAACTGTTAAAGATTTCCTTTCCAAAGTCGGCGTTTTCGTCCATACATTTTCCCCCTCCTTCATCACTGAATTTTGGGACCCAGCAAGTGCCTATTTGGAGCGCTCTTTCCCAAATCTCCATCATCTGGATCTGGATTTAATTTTTCAAACACTCTATTTAGTTCGTGATCTAAAGGAAGTCCCAGAGGGGAGGGTGTTCAAGTCACTAAAGATGATTACTTTCCGTAACACATACAACGTCAAAGTGACCGAGTCTGTAATTAAAATGGCACCAAACCTAGAAGAAATCCATGAATTTCCTCTCATCCATTTGGACGCTTTGGTTTCGACTGGGAAGTCCCACCTTGTCAAGTCCATCAACTACCATAGATACGAAAAGTGGAAGGAAGGAGTGATTGAGTGCGATACATTTTTGGAAACTACATTAAACGAATTTGCACTCTTAGAACCCAAGTTAACATCATTCAGCTTATCCGCACGTCCTACTTATTGCCCGTCAGATTTCCTGTACCGGGAAACATTAGAGTCTTCGGTTCAAAAAATTTTCTGGTCGAGTCAACAGAGTTTACAAACTTTAGAAATCTTGCATTCCAAAACCTTTGCTTTCCTTGATGCTCCACCCATGACTTTACTTAAGAAGATTGTGTTTCATCATGCGGATAGCCTTGATGATTACAAATTGTTCTCTTCGGATATTGACTTACAAAGGATTTTCCCTAACGTTAGCGTGGTGGAAGTTGTTGACTCCAACCATGGCATTGACAAATATTTCAATCCAAGCGTTTTGTTCCCTTGGGGATCGCAAATTAATGAATTGAGTTTAAAAGAAATGAAAGATTATTATTATCGCATCACGACACACGAAATTCAAATATTGGGTCAATGCTTCCCATCAATCAAAACTTTGGGGCTCGAATTTGGGGTCGAAATTGCACTGAATTACTTGAAGTCCATCCTCCAGATGATTGTAAACTCATGGCCACATTTGGAGTCTCTTAAAATTAAGTTCAGGGGTATGCCCAGGTCCGACTGGTCCCACCAATGTTCTTTTGACTCAGTCGTCACTGGCATTTCGGATGACATTCTGTCCCAATTAAAGGATCCCATGGGACGAGAAAAATTCACTGAAGCTCAAATAGAGGATTTGAAGAAAAATCGATACGGAAACTCTCGAGTGAGAATCACCCAGGCATTTCGTATCATACAATAAGCAATTCAATAGAAATTTTTTTTAAAATGAATTTTGTAAATTGCTAAATTAAAATGGATTTTTATTTTAGAGCTGAAAAAATTAGAAATCAACTACTGGAAATGCACCTCGGAAGAATACCAGATGGAAATGATATCCACCATAACTTCCCTCTCAAAAGAATTTGGCTTTGATTTTCTACCACCAACTTTTAAATGCAAAGTCATTGTCGGTGGTTTCAAGTGTCCTTTTAACCGAGGTAAGTAATAGTCAAGGCACACAGCTTGAAGCCATTTATTTTCAACCAAAATTATTTTGCACCCACGTTAATTTTGGTAAAAACAACACCAATTATGACCTCAGGCTTTTGAGGCCACTAAAATTCGGGAAGGGTTTGTGACCGCATCTAGTCTAATGATAATTATTTCTAATTTTTATGGAGCATGAAGCAGATCACATCAAATATTGTCGAATGATCTGTATGGTTTTAGTTTTAATGTATTTAAGTTTATCAATTTTCGTCACGCCCATACGAGTGTGATATCCTCGGAAATGTAGCAATATGGTGCCCTGCGGAGCCAATTTTAAATTAAATTAGCAGTAGCCACAGCGGCTTCTGCTAGAGAAAATATTCTTAATTTCTACACAATGTGGTGTCATATGAGTGTACATACATTTACTCCTTTACGCTATTCTAGATTTGAAGACATTATTTTCGGGTGTGGTGCCTCTATAGATTTTCAAGTCCTTCAGGAAGAACATTTCATGACGAACACTCTTTTGGTGGTGGCAATGTCTCAAAACCATGGATTTAATTTAATTCTACCTCTTCTCTTAATATTTGAAGTTATGTGTTTATGCACTTGTGTTCATCCTCATCTCCTCCAAAGCAATGGCGTTAGAATGTAATGTCAGCCAAATACAGTCATTTAATTGAGGACAGATTCTTTCTTTTTATTTACTAGAAATTCAATATGGGACGCAATGTGAAGGTAATTAATAATGCAATAATAAATGGTATAATCTTCACATCAAAATATAGTAGTTTATTCGAGCAACGTTTCGGGCACTGCCCTTCATCAGGATCATTTTACGACTCATTTACTATTAAACAATATAATGCCTTATGATAATCTAGATTCGCCATTTTTACACATAATTATTATGACCAAAAAAATTTAAATCTGGTCAGGACCCACAAATTGTCTTACCCAACCGTGTGTTTCCGGGTGGGAGGGATAGCAGTTGACTTGACTTATTTAGGAGCATACTCGAAACTACACAAACTACACATTCTTTGAAGCAATTTTTACCAAGATTAGCGCTGCGTAGATGAGTTTCCTTAGCCCAAACAAAATGATATTTTAACCCATCCTTAGTACGACCGAAGCTAATCCACACAAGTTTAGGCTGAAAATATCCACTAACACGCGTTGCTTATGTTAAATCTATGCATTTTAGCGCTTCAAGTAAAGGCAACTAAAAAGAAATTTCTGCACACATCAATTACAATAATAATTATTATTACGCTGAAATCTAAGAAACCACATGAGAAACAGGACAAACTGATCAAACAGCAAATCTTCAACAACAGTCGAAGGGTTTAACATACGGCCAAGTGGCTTCCCTTTAAATTGTAGGTAACGGTTCGAAATCTTGCAAAACCAACTACCAACTCACATTGAAACCCTCAAGCCTACTTATATCATCAGTAAACTCACCACATTGTCAAAAACTGCTGTAAACATGGTAAGAACTAGGCCCCTATCAACGTAGTATTGACTTCCAACGTAAAATCGTAAAACGCGCAGGGAGCGCAATGATTTCCTAAAATACCTACTCCTGGCCATTTCCCTCCTTGATCGTAACAAACTCGTTGAAACGTCATTGAAACGCCCAAGGATAGTGAGACTCACAACAATAGCTAATGCAGTATTAAAAGCTGCGAAAGCCATACCCAATTTTAGAACCCCTTCCATCCTAATAAAACAATACAGAGAATAAGTTTCAAAATAAAAAAGGGCAAACTGAACGGCAGGAAATATCATTGGGCTGTAAACAGCACGGAATTGCTCAGATAGCACGAGTAGCTGTCTGTACATTGTGATGAATGAATATTGTGTCCGTAACTTTGGGCGCGTCCTGTATTTATGCGTCTTCAAACTGCAAAAACACAATTTTATTATTTTTTTAGTGATTGATTGAAAACTTGATAGAGACATTCTCGCATAAAATCTTGCAATAATCTTGGACACAAGACAATAAATATTTCCTACCCCAACTCGCTCAGAATTTCCATCCCATAAAAGATGACCACAAGAAAGGGGAAAATTATGACCATAGCAATTCCACAGCTCGATAAGGTCATATAACCCATGAAAATTGCAGTAGCAACTAAAAATCCCCAATGAAGCTCTCCCGGACTCTCCCCTAATGGAGTTAATACAATGGCAAAGAGTTCCGGATAGAGAAAAACACCTGCGGTAGTTAAAAGTACAGAAACGGCCGATGCCCAATAAATGAAAGCCATGCTAAGCCCAAGAAAGTCATCGAACACCCAAAGGAATCTCCGCCTGGGAAATTCTTTCGCTCCGTAATTTTCTGCAGTGATTTGAAAACAAAAGAAAAATTAATTTCCTCCCGAATATTAATATTTCATTTCTATTCCAAATTGATTTCTTGTAAAGCGTAAAATTATCATTCATAAAATTATTTTTTTAAATGTACCTTTAAACTTGACCAGAAACACGTTGATCATTTTCACATACGCGGGATGATCTTTGTAGTTTTGGAAATTCCCAACGTGGAAGGATAAAATAAGGACAATATAAGTAAGGTAGTAAATTATGAGGGCCTTTATCTCCCTAAATTTTGGATCATTTCCTAGGTGAAACCATAGCATGGAAAGGAGCAATTCCACGAGGATCCAAGACAAGATATTTACAAGCCACCACAATTTCCTCCACATTGATGTAGTCACAACGAAAAATTTCTCCTTGGGTCGCCATTCATAGGGTAGGAAACAAAGGTAGGAGTTCCAGATGAGCCCCGAGTAAAAGTATTTTCTCACAGTGGGCGAGTAAACGTTTAACAAGAATATCCAGTGATCTCTGCTAGTCCTGACATCCTCCTCGAGGTCAGATGACGCCATTTTATAGTTCCAGAGCTTGATTTGTTCAAAGAGAATTTCTATCTATATGAGATCCCGCAGCGAAATATGCACAGTGAATTGATTCCTTGGTAAATTTTTGTTGAAAATTATAGAAGTTTATGTGAAATAATGGCCCAAAAGAACTGTGTTAAGCTTTAAGCTCTTTGAATGAGTCGTCGGTGGAGTCCATAAGAGAAATAAGCGTAAAAATTACAAATTTAAGTATAACATAAACCAACAAATGACTATACGTTTGTAATTGAAACGGTCGGAAGTTAATTTCTTATCTTTGTACATAATGACCATAGAGTCGTATACGCACTATGGCATTGGTAAATAAATAGACTAAAAAGTTAAAGCGGGTTTTTATCAGTTAATTATTTTTTGGAGCAGCAGTCATTCGATTCGGGATTAGACAAATACTTGGGTCAATTCGGAAAACGGTGTTTACCACTGAGTTGGATTATCAATAAAGATTATCAATCAATCAATTCCAGCATAATAATGTATACATAATTTGGGTAAGTAAACACTATTTTCGGTGATTAGAAATTAGCATATTATAATTTACAAACATTACAACGGTTTATCGGCAATAAATCTCAGAGCAAAAACTTGATTAAACTATAATAATATGTTTTAGATAAATGTTATTTCCATGTAATTGAAATTGAAATTTGTTTTTAGTAATAAGAAGGATGATTGAACAACGGAATAGAAACTAAATTAGGTTTAGACAATGGTTAACTTACGAGTAAAAGGCACGTGTGAGGGAATATGTCAAAACTGATTGTGAGCGTGGCTCAAGTGTGTCCAAACATGATTGACGTAGTTGTAAAAGTTACTGGAAAGTCGACGTTAAATTAGATTTGGGTTCAGACTTCCGTTCAAAATTAGATTACCGTAATTGAAAATTAGATTATAAATTATAAATACTTTTTTTTAAATATTACAATGCTATCGCGTAAAGAAGCTCACGCACACAATAAAATTAAACCGATAGTCTCGAAAGTTTATTTTATTAAACTAACAACAAGTTTTGCATGAAGATTACATATTTACATGGAATCGATATTTAAATTAGTTTCAGGAATTAAACTGGTTGACCAATATGGAATGGAAAATTAAATTAGGTTTCTTAGACATATTGATTAAATGAAACTAAAGGTACGCGTGAGGGAATTTGTGGAAACTGAGCGTGGCTCAAGTCTGTCCACAAATAATAATTATTGTGGTATAATGACAGTATTAAAGATAAACGTCATTCCATCAAGTCTCCCCATAATTGAATCTCGACTAAAAACAATCGTAAGATGGGAACTGGAAACTTAAAAAAAATACAAATTAGAATTCATTTATAATGAGTGGCTTTGTAATCTGGTGGTTTTAATAAGGTCATGCTTGGACAAACTCCATTAGCGTAGCGGCAATGGACTCGGTTTATTCGAGGGTCGTCTTTAGTCGTACTTGGGTTGGAATCCCGGGGGTGGTATGTAATTTGGCTGAAGGAAAGGGGTTTTTTCCCACTGGGTTTTTCCCCGGACCCCTCAGACCTTTGACAGCTTGTGCGAGGATTCGTCATAGTTAGGGTTAACCATTGAAACTTTGTAACTGATTTGAATAAAGGCTTAAGATGGCTGACAACGCTGTTAGACCTTCGGGTATGAATCGGAGTATAAACCCCCACTTTTTTTTAATAAGGTCATGCTAATAGTTACGGGGAAGATGAAAATAAAATAAATAGGATTCAAATAAGTCGGGTTCGAAATTTATGAAAATATTTCCCGAAGTTCTTACACCAAAAATGGGTCTTATTTTAACATTTTTAGTAAAATCACTGCTCATACGTAAAAGCAATGTAATTATAATAAATGAAATGCGGTTTGTGGAGGTTTCAAATGTTCAAAGCACACCATGTTATGCTTCACATATAATAATAAGGATGGTAAAATTCTATAACGTAAGCCATTTAATATATAACTAGAAAAAAACCAGCCATAACATGGCTGGAGTCCACTTTTCCTTTTTCACTATAATGTACGCCTGCACCATCTTGCGGCAAACTTAAAAACCTAAGCCAACGAACATGACGAAGACGACGATCTTCTCATTTAATACTTTAGTATGATTTGCTTACGTCACACCACATGAAATGCCAAATGTTTTTTTATTTTCCATTGGGTTCTGAATTAACAATAAATTTCTATGGCTTTGAAGAGTTTCCTATAGTGCGCTAGATGAAAATATTTTTATTAGCGATGAAAGTCCTGTCCGGTTCTTGCCCATTTCCCTCTCAATCTACAGTAGATTCTCTATATAGTAGTTCTCCCTAAGATGGCATTCCCTCCATAGTGGCAGACTCAAATCCTCCCCAGAGTTTCCCCATGTTAAAGGTATACGCTATATAGTGGCAGGGTTTTTTGAGAAATCTCTATACAGTGGCAAGCCTTTTGGTGAATAAGTCTCTACCAAAAAGCAAAGGATTTCTTTCACTTAATTCTGTCCCCGTGATTTATTATGCGTGAACTGGTTTTATTATAATTTTATCAATTTGATCTATAAAATAAGTTACATTAAAGAGGCCACGTGATTATTATTGTGCCATTAACTTTATCCTGCATGCTAAAATTCTAACGTAAGCCAATTGATATAATTTGCTTATGTCAAGCCGTATGAACATTAAAATGTGCCTTTGAGTTCTGAATGAACGTTTCCTATATGGCATTGCAGAGTTTCCTAATCAGTCGATAAAAGTATTTTTTATTAGCAATGAAAGTCTTGTCCAGTTCTCGTCCATTTTCCATTTCCCTCCCACAATCTATCACAGATAAGATAAGCAATCCGTGAGTAAGCCTTCACTCTGATCTGACGTTAACTTTGTAACTAATCATTTTGTATCTACGGTAATTTTATACATGTATCTTCCTAAACATCTATTTTACATTAAATTATTTGCACACCCAAAAAATCTATTGAACCACAACAATATTGTTGTTCCAAACCCGGAGGAGATCTTATCATGGAGAGACAAAATTCAAAGCATGAGTTGACCATCTCCGACAATACTCCTAAAAGGACTAGGAAAGAAGTGGAAGGAAGCGGAATTGGAGTTTCAAAGGAACCTTGTAAATTTATTGCTGAGACACTCTCAAATTTTTTGGTAAAATATTTATCAACCAATAATTTTACTTGTATTAATTTGAGAGCAGTTAATTTTTGTTCCATGCACTTACCGATTTTGATCCCGTAAAAAGGTTCTCCAAAACATTTTCGGCTATCTGGATGGAGAGGATTTGGAGTCCTGTAATGAAGTGAATCGTTGCTGGAATTTTGTCATTGGTCAAATTTACACTCGACATTTCGACGTTATCCTGAAAACCCCGGGGAAGAACAATAGTAAAACCGAAGTGACGATCCAGAATCATGTCACCATCCGAGAGAGACCATGGTCATCTAAACCGACGAAAGAGGAAAACTACAGTTTTTCCGACGCTCTAAAGTTTATACTGGAAAAATCTTCGCAGGCCAAAATTGCGATTGACCTGGAAATTCGCATCCCAAATTGGTATGAAGATGGAACTGTTACTGATTTCCTTCCCAAAGTCGGCGTTTTCGTTCACACATTTTCCCCCTACAACTACGTAGAACTTTGGGACCCAGTAAGTGCCCGGAGCGATATTTTGGAGCGATATTTCCCAAATCTCCATCATCTGGATCTTAGCCCAACACACTGTACTCTCTTGAAATTTGTCTCAGATCTAAAGGAAATCCCACAGGAGAGGGTGTTGAAGTCTCTAAAGAAGATTACTTTCCGTTACACATGCAACGTCAAAGTGACCGAGTCTACAATTAAAATGGCACCAAACCTAGAAGAAATCCATGAATTTCCTCTCATCCAATTGGACGCTTTGGTTTCGACTGGGAAGTCCCACCTTGTCAAGTCCATCAGCTACCGAGTAGGATACGAAAAGAGTGAGGAGGGAGTGATTGAGTACGGCGCATCTTTGGAAACTGCATTAAAAACATTCGCGCTCTTAGAGCCCAAGTTAACATCCTTCAGTTTCTCCGTGTACAACTATGGTTGGCCAGCAGATTTCCTGTACCGGGAAACATTAGAGCCTTCGGTTCGAAACATTTTCCGGTCGAGTCAACACAGTTTAGAAACCTTAGAAATTTTGCCTTCCAAAAACTTTGATTTTCAAGATGTTCCACCCATGACTTCACTTAAGAACATTGGGTTTCGTCATGGTGGGAAATTTCCTTATGGCAAATTTTTCTCTGCGGATGTTGACTTGCAAAGGATTTTCCCTAACGTTACCGCGGTGGAAGTTTTTGACTGGGACCATGTTGTGATTGGCCATTATTTAAAACCAGTCGTTTTGTTCCCTTGGGGATCGCAAATCAAGGATTTGCGTATTAAATATTATGATATCATCACACCAGATGAAATTCAAGTATTGGGTCAATGCTTCCCATCAATTAAAAATTTGGGGCTCGAATTTCGTGTCGAAATTGCACAGAATTACTTGAAGTCCATCCTCAAGGTGATTGCGAACTCATGGCCACAGATGGAATCTATTAAAATTAAGCTCGGGAGTACGCCCAAGTCCAAACAATGCTCCTTTGACTCAGTAATTACTGGCATTTCGGATGAGATTCTATCCAAATTAAAGGATCCCATGGGACGAGAAAAATTCACTGAAGCTCAAATAGAGGATTTGAAGAAAAACTCAACGATACGAAAACTCTCGAGTGAGAAGCACCCCATTATTTCTATCACACAATGAGCAGTTCAATAGAAAATATTTTTTAATGGAATAAAATGCTAACTTAAAATGATTTTTATTTTAGAGTTGAAAAGATTAAAACTGGACTACACGGCTCTCCAGTTGCCGGAAAAATTCATAGACAAATTATCCACCATAACTTCCCTCTCAAAGGAATTTGGCTTTGATTTTTTACCATCCAATTTTAAAATCATTGTCCGAGGTTACATTGCGAGTCATATATGCCAAGGTATGTAAGTAATAGTTATAGTCGAAGAGCAAGTTGAAGCGATTTATTTCAATCGAAATTATTTAGTAGCCATTGATTTCCAAACTTAGCTTTGGTAAAAACCACAGCAATTGTGGCCCCAGGCTATTGAGGTCACTAAAATTCAGGGAGGATTTGTAAGCACATGTAGTCTAATGACACAATTTTTCCAACTGTTTAGCAGTAGAGCATGAAGCAGACTGTATCAAATATAGTCAAAATCTGTTTAGATTTTTATTATAGCGTATTTAAGTTTACCCATTCTTCTTACGCCCATAAACGCCGATGGTGTTCCCTGCAATGTAGCAATAATCTC
>JAQFXU010006074.1:0-10734 GCA_034693705.1 Spatulosminthurus flaviceps | reverse complement strand
CTTTCCGAATTTTGGCCCATGAAGCTCTTCCAACATATTAACCAACATATGCTCCACGGAAACGGAACTCCAAGTATCTGAAAGATGAAAGATTCGAGCATTCTCGCCATAACGTATTCTTCGTTGAGGACCCCTAACATTCAAGAAGTGGTAGAAGGTGTGTCCGAGTGTTTTAATCATTCTTCTGTTTGTCAAAGATATTGCCGGGATAAGATCAACCCCTTCCAAATCCTCAAATTTTTCCATTCCTCGCGTGGGCATCATTGCAGTCAAGTCTGAGGTGAGAATCCCTTTGTATGCGTTGCAGAGGACGAGGACCATGTAAAGCCAAATTGTTATGGTGACATTGAACCATCTCGTGTTAGGGAGAATATTCGAGGACAAGTCCGCGTTTTCCAGGAGTGAGCGCACCGGTAGCAGAAACAAGGTTAATCGGACCGTGAAGCTTCCTCCGACCACCCCCTGGATGAAAAGTCCAATTAAAATCGAAGAAATTAATATCCAAATCCAGACGAATGGTTGAAAGGGCTGGAAATAGAAATGGTAGGTGAGTGAGCTGCTTTGGTTGTAGCAAGAGATGAAGGTAATTCCATCGAAATAGAGAGCCACAAATTCGGGGGAAAGTGATTGGACCATATCCGCTGTAATCTTGAAATATACTGGCAGCTTCTCCCTCGTCAAATCTAATCTAACATGTGGAAATGTTGAATTGGACAATTTATCATTACAGATGAGCATAATGACGAGGTCGTATCCTATTTTGTAGCCACGTCCTTCAAAGATTTGTTCATTGGTGAAAATATCCTTGCCACTCGTCGTCACCCACATTTTTACGTCCTCCGGTTGGAAATTAGTTGCGCCCATTGTATAAACCCGGAAGCTTTGATGTAGCAAGAGCTTGTTGAAACTTTCTTCGAAAATTTTCTTGGTTGAGTCCGCCTTGTTTCCATCGTTACACCATTGAAAATATGTGTACTTGTGAGACTTGATGAAGCAGCTGAAACATTTTGTGAACCAACGGGTAATTCGCATATCTTTGAGATCGGACTTGTCATTGGATTTGATTGGGTAGTAGTCAAATGCCATGAAGTTGAGCCAACTGATGTCGAGCTGGGCGAAAATTGAATGCGCGGACTTCTGCACGGACTTGACGCAACTTTGAACAAAGTCCCTTTGAATGGCCAAGGTAATATAGAAAATTGAGCTGCGCTGGCTGTTTGAGAATTTGGATAGGAATTCTCCGCAAGAGAATCTATGTGAAAACAATGTTGTGGGGTCGTAGAAAATAAACATTGCTTGACATTTTTGTAGAAATTTTGTCGATAGTCTCATTTTGTGGAATTTCGGGGTCAGACGGCTGGTTAGTGTCAAGGGGTGAGTGGTTTTGTGCAAATTTTCTATGCAGAAGTTTGGGCGTACGAGAATTTGGAAACAGTCTTGGAAAATTCCTTGCCAGGTTTGAAGGTCAGTAAAAGATATTGGATTTTTGCAATTAGCAGCAGATGACAGGTGAATTATTGTTGCCAGAATGTGGAAATATTTTGTGGGATTCATTTTCTAACAAGTTTGAGACAGATTCTTTAAAATGATGGCTGATTTTGAGTGTGTTGAAGCAACTGGGGCTGTTATATTAAGAACAATCGAAATCACTCTGGAAACTAAATATGGCAGTTTTACCTTTTGATGAAGGATTTTAATTAAATTTGAATGGTTGAAAATTTAAGGGATAGTGTGACTATTGTCACGCGAGGAGTGTGTGCTGCAAGAAAGCAAACCATGAAAATATTTAATTTGCAAATGCTATTCTGATTGTGAGTGTGCCACATTAAAATCATTGCTACAACATTGATTGAAGAATTCAAAAGCTCTTAAGAAAATCAGTTTAAAATTATTTCCTTGGTAAATATCATTTTAAAGGGATTTTTAATTTAAAAAAAAGCAATTAATTATTTCAGTAAGATTATTTACAGCCCTAACCGCTCATACATATTTTAACAACGATGGTGGATTATCGTGACGTCGTTGTACTAATGCTGTTTACTATTGTGGAGATACCCAGCTACTGGAGATTCATCCTCTTACATTTGCCAATCCCTGTTGTAATTTCATAGCAAATTTGGACACCCCCAGCATACGTTATACCATAAATCACCTTGACAGTAAGAGTCAATTATATGAAAAATGCTTTACTCAACATCGACAGATTTATCAGAAAATCTTGTACAATTTTTTAGTTTATTTTCCACACAAGTGTATGATCGAAAATTGGAACAAAATGTAACAATTCCAAAATGTTTTTCACCACGACTAAAAAGCAATCAAAACTCGGGCAATGCTGCGAGCAATAGTAAGTTAAATAAATGCTCTCAAATTTATGAAAATCCCAAAGTCTGATGCTAACGAAAGGGATGATCTAATAGACTTAATATCATTGACCCTACTTCAACTTACCTACTACAAAAATCCAAAAACCGAATTCTCCTTGAAATTCTCGAAATTGTTTCTTTTTAAGAATTCCCTTATTCCATCAGCACAAGTAGTAGAATTCATCCGTGCTTTACTATAAAATTGGTACCATCGTAACCAGAAAATGCTGGAGAATAAGTTTTGCGCATTGAATCATAATGACAGGCTGAACTGAGCTCAAAATAAATTTTTGAAGCAGTGGTCCAATGTTCTACGAACACCCTCTGTATATTCCATATATATATAAATAGTCCACTAGCTGAGATTTAAAGCACTCAGAAAACTTTATATATATGTTGGAAGTTGATTCAAATATTTAACGTGAGCAATTAAATAAAATTAATCGCTATTTAATTTAGGTTTTGAGGGAAAAAATTTCTCTACAATTTCTTTGAGTTAAAGGGCATTTGAAAATCCACACTGTAGATAAACCCTTTTGTTGTAGAAAATAGGGCAAGCTAAGCCTCTTTTATCTCCGGCAAAATCCATGTAAAATGATCTGTGAATATAAAAGAAAGGTTTTTAGGGTCGTATTCGAAAAATAAAAAAAAAGGTTGCGCCGTTTTACAGCATAAATGATGGGATGAAAATACGAGCGCTTTTTTATTTCGATTTAATTTTGATTTATTGTAATTTGTATTTTTGCTATATTTTCTTATCCAAACATTAATCAGGCGAACATATATTTATTGCAGATTTTTACACCCAAAAATTTTGCGAACATATTTTCATAGTGGTATCGGAAGAAATGATCATAGAATGATTAAATTATATTGAAAACACAAAAATTTTCAAAGTGGATATTTTCCCTATACTCATCCTGGCAGTGAGGTGAATGTTACGTGACACAATCAATTGTTCCCCGTCTTCAGCCTATGCAAACGCAAAAATAAATAAATTAGCGAAACAATCAATATAGACTCAAATAATTATCAAATATTCTGCAAACTTGAGCAAGTCTCCTGGATTCTGAAGTATTCCAAGTGTCTTTCGGATTCATCAAGTTGTTCAGTTTTTGTTTACTCAGTTTGATTTCAAGCGGAACGATGGTTGCGCAAAATGAATTATTTTTCCCCTCTTCACATTTAAAAGCAATTAGAATTTTCAAGCCCGTTTCCTGGATCTCGTATGAAAATATTCCTTCAGCTACCCTGAAAATATAAAGTCATCCCTCTCGAACCCACTCAAAGTATGCAGGACAAACGTTTAATAAAAACAAGCTTACGACTCGTCGGTCGAAGCAAACATTTCACGTGTGAAGGAAACTACTTCGCTGGGTGGGGAAATTTTATTCTTGAGCTTTCCCGCAAAAAATTCGCCATTTTGGAGTGAAACTCCTAAGCCGTTGACTAAAAACACACAAATAATTTAGCATACTACAAATACAATTCTTTATTGAAAGTTGCATGCTCACTTATTTCCACAACACATGCAATGGGAAGGAGTGTCACATTTTCCATTGCTCGGGAACTAAGATTCAAATAGTCCACCACCGTCATATCTCCCACACTTTCTCCGTTTCTAATTCCTTGGATATTTTCCAAAATTGGCAGAGGATAGTAAGGTTCTTCCAAAATTTCCAGTTCAACAATTGATTGGGGTCCAGATGACATCTCAATGCGTGCTACATAATCCTTTGTGGAAATTAAAAAATAGGATGCGTCCTTTAAATAACCATCCGTCTGAATAAACAACAACCAGAGCGGACGTTTTACTAAATTTTAAAAATTAATTTACGGCCTAAAATTCTAAAATTACTTCACATTTATAAATATTTTGTGCTTGTTACGGAAAAACAATGAGCGGAAAACTGCGAGTTTTCCACAAGAGCCCAAGACAGCCAGAAGTCCGCAAGAATATTGGGGGGAGTGAATCCAGCAGAAAATTTAATATCGCCATCTTCCAGTGTTGAGCTGTAGATTGCCAAGCTGAGGGTGGGGCTGATTTTGAAAGAGTAGGCGAAAGTACAACTGCCCCTGAAATACAGTTTTTCAATCGTTAAAGAAATATTGAACAGGATTTTATGTAAGAAGAATTGACCTTAGGAATATTTTTAGTGGATAACTCACTTATTATCCCCTCGAAAAGTAAATCCTTGTTTTGAAGGGCCCTTCGCACTGAAATTGCATTTAAATATTCAATGGTTGAGGAAAATATCAAGGGAATCCCAGCAAAGATCCAAAGTTTAAAGTAAGAAAAATAAGATTTGGTTAACTCACCCGCCGTCCCCTTCAAAAGAAAACACTTCTGTTGTATGGCTCCTAATTTCCAATGGACCCCGAGTTCTTCTTCCCGACCCGTAATATTCTGTGTAAGATTGTATTGGCGTATGCAAATGGTTGGCTGAAATTGTAATAAATGACGAGGTTTCCAAATATTTGCATTTTTAAATCCTCTTTACAAATTGAGGAAAATATAAAGCATAGATCTGCGTTTGGGTCAAATTATTTTCAAACATGACCTTGAAACCTCAAATAATTATTTCCAATAACCTGTGCTTGACATTTCGGCCCAAGTACTTTTCTTTCAAGTTCAAGTTTTCAAGTGTTTTACACTAGATCAGAACTTGGATGTAAAATTTTGGGCTCAAGTAAAAAAAAATCTGTTCTTTTTCATTCGCAAAGGCGCAATTTTTGCAAAAGGAGCAATTTTTATATAATTACACCCTTGAATTTTATTGACTTGAACTATGGGCCATGAAATTATCTTTCTCAGAAATATTTGCAAACTTTAACACGAACTTCACTCGAGTCACAAAATCATGGTGAGGTATGCATAAATAAAACTTGAACATGACACGAAAAGCTCAAGTAAAATTTTGTTGCTACTTCAACTTGACCCGAGTTTCAACTCGGGTGTCGGGCTTGAACTTGATTGCACCTCAAAGCCCGCCAATGAATGAAAATAAAAGCGAGGCTTCATCCTTGGAATGGACTTACAAATGATCAGAATGGTTGATGCTTTGACAGTTTCCGATAACTTAATTGACGACCTTATGGACTCCATAGTGGTTCCAGCCAGGGTTGACCCTTCCAACAACGGTTGCTCTTGTAGCTTTAATTTATGCCAACGAGCCAACAACTTTTCATCTTCTTCCTCTTGGCTGCGAATCATTGCAGGCTTGTACTCCTCCATGGAATCTGCAGATAAACAATCTTAATGTTTAGATGAGCCACATAAATACGTTTATTTTTGTTGCACCTGCAAAAGCATGCGTCCTTCAACAATCCCGTAACAAACTGACCTGTGTTTCCGTTGGCAGTTTGACCAAGCCCAATTTTCCCAACGTTGACATCATTCGTATCCGTCCTTTCAATTTGAACTGCTTCTTTGATCTTTCCCACGTCAAATTGAATCTCTTCGATCAATTCCCTCAGAGTCTCTGCTTTCATGAGGCCCAGGCAATTCTCAGAGTTGCTCTTGGAGGATTTTCCTACTCCGAAAATCTCTTTCCTCAGAATTGTATTCTCTGCCTTGAGCTCCTCCAAACTTTTTGTGATTTGTTGTACCTCGGATCTCATTGACCGCATTTCAAGTAGCAAAGTTTCCCTGTAAAAAATTAAGGGTTCGAAAATGATGGAAACATTTGACTGGACATATGAACAGACTGGGCTGTTTAGGGTTGCGTAGACCACAAGGAACAAAATTAGTTAGCAATAAAAATACTTACATTTTGTAGGCTGTGATTTAACTGAAGAACCTTGAGGATTTATTAACGTAGGCCTGACACGCTATTTGAAATATTTGTCTAATTGGTTTTAAAAGATTTTGAATACCACAGCGATTTTATAAAAATATTTAGATTTGTAATAATAATTTCATTATTGCTTTAGGAAATCCTGCTAAAATCCTGCAGGTTTGAATCTCTTATGAATGACTGGAAATGTATGGAAGTTACCTCTGAGTTTACTTTAAACTGGTGCTAAAATTCTTGTTGTCCTGCAGTTTGAAAACTTGAGCTAACTTTGCATACTTAAACTTAACAAAATATTGTCCTTGCATTTACAAATTGTGGCTTTAGGTATGTAATAGGAATATCCTGCCTACCTACTTCCCCTATTGCATGGACTTGGCTTGACCCAGCCAAAATATCACTTTGGTCGAGAAAAGTATTTTTAGAAGAAGGGCCACAGACAAGTCTTTTTTATTGTCGGTCCTACGACTGAGGTGTGCTACTTCACCTCCGCACTCGTACTAATTTTAATAGGATTATAAATTCCTAATCATAACAGGAGAGGGAGAATGCATGTAGAACGTGAAGCTTTTAAATGAAAATGTTCACTTAAAATGCATTTGAGGGTATGTTGCATTCCAAAACCCTTTGAGCGTCGCTTCTGTGGCAAGTGATTTTCCCAACTGGCTCGGATTACATTATTGTAAGTCGATACTTGCGCATTGATGCTGGCAAGAAGCCTTTTTAGTTGGATCATTTGCAGAATCGATTTCCTTGAAAAATACCAATTTAACGGCCATATGAAAATCCACGGTGGAGAGAAACCCTGTTATTGTAGAATATGAGGGAAAGACTTTGTGAGAATTGTTAGAGGAATTACAAGAGGGTAGTAAAATATATCTTGTTGATCTTTTATAGCAAAAATGAATGGTGAATTTAAAGTGCAAGTAAAAAGGAGGCAGGGTCCGTTACGTCAATTGCCAAGCCTACAGTGGATGTGATTTAAACGAAAAACTATCAAAATAGGCTAAAACATGCATGGAATGGGGTTTTTCGGGACGGAGCTAGGTACCTAAAAAAATATTTTGGTCAAAGTCCTCAGCAACGGGTAAAGTCGATTCTAGTTGTACAAGCTCATATATAAGCTCACCAAGAAATTTCTCCTTGGAGTGTTTTCCACAAACTATACGGGCTTATATAAACTCATCAAGAAATCCTACGTGGGTTTTCTCCTTCAGGTACCTTCCACAAACAATTTGTACTTATATGAACTCACAAAGAATGTTTACTTGGGTTTTCTCCTTCGTATGTTTTGCACAAACTATTCGGACTCATTGTAAATCCATGAGGAAGTCTTACGAGGGATTTCTCCTGTGAGTACTTTCCGTAACTATACGGACTTATATAATCTCATCAAGAAATCATACGTGGGTTTTCTACTTGTACTGCTGGAAAATGCTACGTAAGTAGAAAAGCTACAAATAAGTACAAGAATAAGCGGGCTTTCTCCTTTATAGGAAGACCATCGTCCACCTCGAAGAAGCCGCGTAAGTGGGTCGAGTATTAATTAAAGTTGGGTAAACCTCCTTGCCACTACCGCTCATTTATACAATAACCGAGTCACCCAATATGTACATGAATATGTGCATATGGAGTTAGTGCTGGGCATGGGGAAAGCTTTATTGTCTTCTCAAGCTCACTCCACAGTAATTTTTCTGGCAACTTAAGAGGGTCAATTTAGCGATTTAAAATATTTTTCGACAACCTACAGATAAATCCCAACTCAATATTAAAGATCGGCCCAAATTGCTTAAAAATAACAGAAATACATATACCGGTCACAGAGTAAATCGTCGAATATCATTTGAACGAACCACAGCTTGGCCACAGCTGCTTAAACATAGTCATTTCCTGAAACAAATTCAGCTAATCGACTCAATTCAATGGAACTTCAACATTTTTCGTCGTATTGTTGGAGTGGTCAATTTCATAGGCCCTGAAGAGCCATCAAGAGGTTATTTGAACATCATTTGAACTTGCACTTTCCATCCGAGCCTAGTGCGAAGCTATGTCAAGGAAAATAAGTTGCGACTTCTTGGCTGCATGAATATAAACTCAAACCTCATTTCTTTAGCACATAAAGCAAAGGATAATATCAAATAGCTTTGTGTTCACCGAAAATTAATTCAAGGTAGCTCTCCTAAAATATACTAATTAAAAAGCTTCAAGAACAATCCAGAGAAGGAAGACCCCACCCAAGCCAGTCGGTGATCATTTTGTGGTAGACTTGTCAAGTAGAAGCAGCGTTTAAACTAAGCTAAAAATCTATTGAAATTTTCAAGGATTTTGAACTTCAAATGGAAAACCACGAAAGCGTGACAGCGTCCGAAAACACGGATGAGCTGTCTGAGTTTCAAGAAATGACAGTTAGCATGGAAAGGGTATTCTCACCCACAGTGAGAAAATATATTTACCGGGGCTTTGTTTGGAATTCCTACATTTGTTTTCTACCATACGATTGGGATTCGAAAAACAGTAGTTTTCGCTCCACCAAATCTTTACGAAGGAAATTCGCTTGGTTGATAAACATCCTGGTCATGATCAGTTACGGAGTGTTTTTGATAATGCAGTTGATTCGTGTTAAAAATCAATCAAATTTTCTTAACATGCAAACATTCATTATTTACCTTTTCAGTAATTGTGCACTAATGCTATGCCTTCATTATGCAACAGCACGTAATTGCCAGGAGTATCCAGCGCTTGTGAGAATGTCCCAATACGTGTTGTATGAGTTTCAGGGTAAAGTTATGTAAATTTTTATTTTAAATTTTAACAATGCAACTGTGTGTTGAACCATCAACTATAATATGTGGAATTTCATGTGGATTTTATGTAGAAACGCATGGAAGGAATGGATTTCCCCGGCGCGAATTCCTTTGGATATTTGACGACATTTCCGGTGCATTCCTTTCTGTATTTGATTTGATATCATGTAGTGTCGTTTTTCTTTGGACAGGGGTGGTTTTCGTCCTTCCGGGAAATCCGGCTTTCTTTACATCATTGGCAGACCAGCCCGGAAAACTTCCTTGGTGGACTTTCACTTTGCAAGCAATTTGGAATGCATATTTTTCTTCCACATGCTTCGGCATTGCCATGATAATTATTTTTCCCTTGATTCCATTTTTATTTACATCCTTGGAAGCTCTAAACGAGATGAGGTACGATAGGTGTTAAAATTTTGACCCCAAAATGCCAAAACCTTTATCAGGATCGACGTGCCTAAAATTAAGATGTGTTTGTAACATGATTCGTATTTCAGACGCGGCAATGTAAATTATTGGACAAGAACCAACCTGCGGACACCTTTCGTTTTCATACTGCAATATCGAAAATTCCAAGTGGTTTTGAAGCAGCTGCGAGATTTCTACAGCCCCGTGATATTTCCCGCTGCACAAATAGCACTTACAAGCCTTGCAATCTCCTCGCTTTATGGGGCCATCAAGATGGAGGGTATTTTGCGATTGATGATAATCTTTTTGGCGTTTGTCATACCTGTGACGGCGGGAATTCTATTTACAACTCTCGGCTGTTTTGATGAATGCTCAACTATGGTATTGCAGTCATGGAGGGCTAGTACAGCAGGGAAGCTCTTCCAGAGAACCATTTGGTCCATGACTGTGTTAAGGTTTTACATCGGAGACCAATACTTTGTGGACAGAGGACTCGTCCCAACCATGTTCTCCATTATCTTTCAAAACACTGCTAGTTTGCTCATGATCAAGTGAACTACTTCATGTCTGTATAGGTTTGGAATAATTAATGAAAATATTGTTTTCAGCCATATGGCATAGGTAAAAACAGAAAACTCATTTTCTGTTCATGTCTAGGTCGTTAAACAGGAACCATTTGCCTAATGATTAGTGTATTTGAACAGTTTTAAGCAGGTTTATCCGCATATTGAATAAAGTCCGTAAAATCTTTGCTCGCACTTTTCCCTGAATAGAGAAAATAGAAAAAGTTTTCCAAATGTTTTTTTACCAATATTTGACATTCTGGTAGCAATTCGACCAGGTCCACCTTCTCCAACGTTGATGTCGTTGATAGTCGTCCTTTCAACTTGAATTGAGACTTTGGTCTCATCTACGTCTGATTGAATCTCTTTGATCAATCGAGTCTCTGCTTAGGATTAAATAATCTTCTATTTCTTTTTCTTCCCATGCATGTATTTTCCCCGTATCTGTACACACATATATATTCACATGTTGTCTCATGTAAAACACATTCATACATTTATGTGGATAAACAATAAAGAATTATTACAATATATTACATTACATTATATCGACTGCACAAGAATACCTATCTTCACGCTCATACCAATTTAATATGAAATTCCTACCCACCTAATATTGCCCTTAGAGGAACTGGGAAAGACCCAGCCAAAAATGCCTTTGTCATGTCAAGGTACAATCATTTAGCATGTGAAAAAATGTGGACGGGTACAGATTTTTACGGGGTCACAGTTAGTCCTAGGACCCATTTCGCGGACATTCCCCGTTTGGTAAAAAATGAAGCAGCGAATTAATTTTTTTTAA
>JAQFXU010006073.1:0-10735 GCA_034693705.1 Spatulosminthurus flaviceps | reverse complement strand
GAAAGGTTAAAGCATTCTTGCATAACAGCACAATAGGTGGACCCGGAACATAGCAGTTCCGATAAACTCCTTTTGTGGAGCCCAATCGAAACAATTTTTCTCCCTAGCTTTGAAGGGCCCAGTCTAAAGAAAATTTAAATAAATTTTTGAAGAGCATAATTTTAAAAAAAAATTGCTTAAATTTTAAGGAGCATAGCGTAAACAACATTTCCAAAAATTTTAAAGAGCATAATGTAAACAAAATTTGTGCAAATTGTCAATTTATTCGTCTGCATTTTTCGCCGAGTTTTTTCTTTTCAAAAAATCTTGGGAAATCAACGGTACACCCGAAAATTCCGTTTGTAAAACATGCCCCAACTTATCCAATTAAAACCTCAAAGCGCATCGGTGATCGATATTTATGGACTCGATGTGCAATAAACCTTGAAAATACTCCGTGCACATGATGTGCCGTCCTAAACGGTTTTTCATTTGCTCGGTGAATAAGCAGTGTAAGAAACACGTGGTTTTAACTGTCCAAACATAGCGGATTAGACGACCAATTTCTCAGAGAGGACAAACTTTTGCGAAACTTTTCTACCGAATCTCATCCTATTTAATGCTAGTCAATAAAAGTACATTGGAAATAGTTCAAGACTATGTATCCACACTAGATTTACCAACCGATCAATTTTGAACTTTTTGCTTATGAGAAGCAGTATTTGCTATAAAATGCACCTCAACCCAACATTTCACTTGCACGAGCTTCAACAGGAAAGTAATCATGGATAACAATGGAAAAACCTATTGGAGGTCCAACATTTCCCTTTTAGTATTTTACGCCTGATTTTCTAACGTCGCAAAAATTTATTTAAGGTAAATTTCAGCTGCAAATATTTCTAGAGGGGTTTGATTGAAATATTTCACCCAATAGTCAAAATTTCCAATAGCTCTGGAAAGTTCGTTTAAACTGGGATTTTCTTGTTCCCAAATTTTCTCAATAATACCAATTCCATGAAATTAACATCAGTTTTCCGGGACAATTTTTTGGGTAATTTTCATCAAAACCATATGTCTTTATATAAGCTTAAAAATCCATCAAAATTTAAAATTGATACAAGTCCGCCTTTTCCTAGAAATTACCCGTAAAAAGAGTAAAAAATGGGGATACAAAATTAATGAAAAAAATATTTTTTCCCGCCAAATTTTCTTCTCCTCCCAGAAATTTAATTTTTATCCCCAATTCCCAACAAAATATTAATCGCTCATACCCTATGCGATTTCTGACCAGCTCGACCAGTTAAATCAAATCCATTTTCCCATGCTTCCAAAAATTTACCCCTTATTTGATTTTCTCACCTTACCCCAGGGGTAAATTTTCAACTTTTTTCTTTTTACAATTAGTTAGGGCTCGTGAGCACGCAAAGTGCCGGAAGCTGCCCATGAAAACATGCTTTTCTCGTTAAATAGCAAAAGCCCGTGGAATGACGTGACATCATACGAAAGAGCTGCATTCCTTGGCCTTTAGACACGATCGTAATTGGATGATCGTGAGTAATAAAATTGTGATGAGGAAAACCTATTTTTAAAAGAAATGCCTTTTCCATTTAATGTTCTTTCAACTTGACTTGACAATTAGCAAAAACTGGCCCGAAAATCTGTTGTCAAGTGAGAGGATTTGGCCCACCCGGTCCTACCTTAAAAGTCTTACCTTGCCCCGAAGGGAGCACTTTTTACTATATCCTGATAATAGCAAAGGATTGAGTCATCACAAGAGCTGTTCCCACAGTTGTTGTCCTTTTTATTTTGGTGGACCTTTTGGTTTTTATTTTGGAAATTTAACCTAGATTTCAATTGGGATTCCTCGAGCTTCATTGTCATATGGGCAAGATAAAAACATTTCCGCCCTATCTGGTACAAAAGAATGTTCCTTCAGGATGTGAGGAGGTTGCATCATCACTGGAAGCTCAATTGTAGCTATAATTTCTGTCTCAAGCTCATTTCCTCCTCCAAATCCAAACTTTGAGAGGAAGCTTGAAAAATAGGGTCAAAAGGGTTTTCCAGAAACACTTTTGCCCGAATAAAGTGTAATGACCGTGGATGGCATTAATCTGACTACCCTCATTTACTCTAATGTCTTTGTACCCATAAACGTTAAAACTAAGGAAAAGTTTCGTATTTGAAGCTCCACCAAAAATTTTTCTCTTACATTCCATGTCTTTTCCTCACTTAAAAAGTCAGTTCATTTCCCATCTTTTGGCAAGAGAATTTTTGGAAATTTGACTCTTAGAAATTGGGAGAAATAAAAAATATTGGGAATTTTTAGAGAATTATTTTCTTTGACTTTTGGGTAAAATACAAATTAAAATTAAAAACATGGTGGATGAAAATGTGGCTCCGTCAAGATAGAGGACGTTTGAAGTGATAAAGAAATTTTCTTTCAACATTATTTTTACATTTCTCCCTCCCGTTCTTTGATTAACGTTAAAAGCCTTAGCATATTATTGAGCGCACTTCTCCGAAAATATTTTCCCTGAATAACAAATGTAAACACTTTTCAATTTTTTCCAGGAAGGAATTTCCGGGTTTAAATATTTTTTCCCATTTGTTTATGCTAATTTCCTAAATTAATTCTCAAGCTCATGGATTTTATTTTCCAACCATTTGAGTTTGTATCCATTTCAAGAAATTTACATCTCATTTCTGCCTATATGAGAAATTAATCGTTGAAGATGCGGATAAAATTTCTGCGCTTTTCAGACTCAAATATTTCCCCCAAAATTCTTTGGCTTCCTTAAGTAAAAAAATTGCCATTTCGAAAGAAATTGAAATTTTTCGTTGAAAAGATCCGTAAACAGCGTGGAAAATATTGGGGGCTAAACGATTTACATTAAAAAGGAAGGAAAATTGAATTTCCTACCAGGAAAATAGGTTGAAAATATAATGCGAATAATTTTCCATTCGGTAGAATTGCTTTCTAAATATATTTCGACTACCATAATAGTTCTCCAATTTGTATTTTAGTGAGCAAAATTTGCTCGTAAATTTCAGATAAATATCAGGATGAAATATGGTAAGAAAGTTTGGGGATGAAAGATCAGTTTAAAAACTCATTCAATCGACTTTATTAAATATTAGATAATACGTTAAAAGCAGACAATTTGGTGTGTTGGCAAAATACACGGGAAAAATCCTTGGGCACGGAGACACGGAACCACGGAATGTTGCCAGATTTATACTCCCTGGCCAAGCAAAGGCACGGACCACGGACCATGGATGCCCGGACCACGGAGGCATGGACCACGGAGGCATGGACCACGGAGGCATGGAACACGGAGGTACGGACCACGGATGTACGGACCACGGAGGTACGGACCACGGAGGCACGGACCACGGAGGCACGGACCACGGAGGCATGGACCACGGAGGTACGGACCACGGAGGAACGGACCAAGAACCACGGAGGCATGGACCATGGAGGTACGGACCACGGACTACGGAGGCACGGACCATGGATTCATGGACCACGGAGACACGGAACACGGAGGCATGGACCACGGAGGTACGGACCACGGAGGCACGGAACACGGAGGCATAGACCACGGAAGCACGGACCACGGAGTTTGCAAAAACTAGTTGTATTGTAGAAATTAGGCCATCCGCAGATGCGGATGGGAACGTTCTCAGTACAATAGTTCTGAGAACACTGGGATGAAGGAGTGGGTTTCCAGAGTTCAGCCATTCATACGAACGAACCTCCTACGGAAGAGGCTAAAGCCATGAGCTTATGCTATATTATTATACACACTTTCCGGTCCACAAGTCTTATAATTAGATTGCTCAGCATCCGCGGGAACTGAAATCAAATAATTTTAAAAAATTGGGTTTAATTTAGACCACAAAATTTGAAAGAGAGAGAGAGAGAATGGGAAGAAGCTCAGAGGAATTTCACTCCGTTTTTATAATGCTGTGATGGGCTCAGGAAAAAGAATTCGGAGCCTCACCCAGGCTCTTGCACGGGCTTAACATTCAAGATTATGCCTACACTTGTGTATAAACTTTACGTGCTATTGTTGCATTGTCCATCCTCATATCTAATTATGAGTAATACGGGGATGATAGTGGGAGTAATCTGCCACTATACTGCCGCTATTGTCCTAGATTAGTCCCCACTCCTTTCTGGTTTACGCCATCACCATAGGTAATCAAATTATTATGTGCCCGTACTACTTCCATCCTCATCATCCATATTCATAGGACAACAAAAATCTTCCACTCAGTTCGCATCAGGCACACTCACAGTCTCTCCACCTCTCCGGCCTATTCGTACTAGTACTTGACTCTTCATTTCACCCCAGCATAATCTATAACAGTGTGGGTTCTCCTGTGTGTTACATTACATGTGTGTTAAACATTATAATTTTAGGGAATATAATTTGGTTTACTGCGTTGAAGCAAACTTGTTTGTGCTTTGTGAGAAGTTCAAAAAATCAAGAGTCAAAAAATATTTATCATCATTGGTATACACACTAAATCCATCCTACATTAATAAGGTACGTTCAAAACTCATTTAAAAACTTTTAGCTCTTGACTTCCCTTTCCTTCATTTTGAATTTTCATTATTGATGTAGAAACCGTTGCATGTTAGAAGTGGAAGTTTCGGCTTTACTTTAAAATTTTAATGTGCTAATTTACACACGAGGTTAAAAAGAGGAAGAAAAAGTTAATTGTAGGATTTTTATTTAACCGTAACGATTGCGAAATGTATTATGCGACATGTTTTTCAATTTTTGGACCTCTAAAGGTTGGGCCTCCTAAAGTCCCTTAACTTAATTCCATGAGGGAAGTTGATGAGTCATTTTATCCGGTCTTTTTAGTATTTGCTCCAAGTTATTTCTACACAATAATCCTACAATCATGCATGTGTATGGTCTTTGTAAGCTCACACATTTAGCAGGTCAGTGTCGTCGTAAGAGTATTGGGAATTTTATACAGAAGAACGCATATCTACATGAATATAAAAAGGGCTAATAAATTGTTTTGAATTTTTTCAAAGTAATTAAAACTACTCGACCATAAATATGTCGTTAGGTTAAAAGTCACGTTCCGCTGCGCCAGAACAAAAAAGCCTCAGAAAGATTTAATGGCCGGGATTGAGAAAAAAGAACACACTTGCAGGACCTTTCCTTCCAATGCTCCTTCCAACCTGCCCTTTACTGATTTGATTTTCGAAAATAAAAGATCAAGCTCATTTACTACCTCAGCTGCTCTCAACACAGTTCTATCTCCTGTTGGTAAACTTCATGGTAAGCACTACAAGTGATAAAACTGCTCCTGTAACTACATGTTGTTAAATAAAATATATTCTTTGAGTGGGTATGACCGTATCGCATGCATATGGATCAGGTGTTGGAGATCAATAGTTTTACTACGGGAAGATTGGAATAGTTATTTAATGTACAATATTGAGAATGATATGGGGAATACTTTGCTGTATTGAGAGCAGTTGGAAAGACCCTTGTATTTGATCGGGAAATCTTTGTGACGTTGTTGATTTAATTTTCGGTAATAGATCAAATTATTTTTAAAAAATTGGGCACATTTAGCTAAGAAAAGTTGAAAGAGAGAGACAGAATGGGAAGTAGACCAGAGGAATTTCACTCCGTTTTTGTAGGGCTGTGTTTAGCTCAGGAAAATGGAAGCAGGGCCTCACTCAGTCCTTGCATGGGCTTAGCATACAAAATTATGCCTGTACTTGTGGATAAACTTTACATGCTCTTTTTACAATGTCCATCCTCATATCCATGAGAATAAGCCAGTGTAAAATTGCATCTTTATGGTCTTATGCCGGGTTTGAGAGAAGGGGCACATATTTGCAGGAGATTCTCCTCCATCGCTCCTTCCAACCCGCCGGGGATAAATACAGTGGTTTTACTAAGGGAAGATGAGGATAATTATTTGATGTACAATATTGAGAATATTAAGAGAAAAAATTTGCTGTACTGAGAGAAGTGGGAAATGGGGGTATAATTTATGATTAGGACGTTTAAATCAATGCTTTATTATAACCGGAATTCATAAAAAATTAAACAAATAGAAATTCCGACACTTTGTTCAATTTTTGGACCTGTAAAGGTTGGGCCTCCTAATCTACCTTAACTTAATTCCATGAGGGAAGATGATGAGTGATTTTATCCGGTCTTTTTAGTATTTGCTCCAAGTTATTTCTACACAATAATCCTACAATCATGCATGTGTATGGTCTTTGTAAGCTCACACATTTAGCAGGTCAGTGTCGTCGTAAGAGTATTGGGAATTTTATACAGAAGAACGCATATCTACATGAATATAAAAAGGGCTAATAAATTGTTTTGAATTTTTTCAAAGTAATTAAAACTACTCGACCATAAATAGGTCGTTAGGTTAAAAGTCACGTTCCGCTGCGCCAGAACAAAAAAGCCTCAGAAAGGTTTAATGGCCGGGATTGAGAAAAAAAGACACACTTGCAGGACCTTTCCTTCCAATGCTCCTTCTAACCTGCCCTTTACTGATTTGATTTTCGAAAATAAAAGATCAAGCTCACTTACTACCTCAGCTGCTCTCAACACAGTTCTATAGCCTGTTGGTGAACTTCATGGTAAGCACTACAAGTGATAAAACTACTCCTGTAACTATATATTATTAAATAAAATATATTCTTTGAGTGGAAAATATATTCTTTGAGTGGGTATGACCGTATCGCATGGATATGGATCAACTGTGGGGGATCAATAGTTTTGCTACGGTAAGATTGCAATAGGTATTTAATGTACAATATTGAGAATGATATGGGGAATACTTTGCTGTATTGAGAGCAGTTGGAAAGACCCTTGTAATTGATCAGTGTCGTCGTAGCAGTATTGGTAATTTTATACTGAAGAACGCATATCTATATGAATATAATGAATTTTGTAAACTGGAAGAGTATGCAATAGGCCTTATTAATTTGGCTTCAGCATCTTCATAGCTAAAACTATGGACTTCTCAAATACAATACAATACAATGGCATATGGTCACTCTAGGATTTTCAATATGTTTTCGAAATTAAGAAATCAGATTAAATTATTTGCATTTATCATGAACCCATGTAACTATATATACATAAATCCTGTTTCATATGTTCCAAAAAGGCGCTTTTACTATAAGCAACTTTTTGCTTCTGCTTCAGCGGAAATTTTAACTTCGCACTCTGTAATACCCTTACATTGATTCTGGTTACTATGCCTTTTAAACTTCCATAGATGAATCGTGTTTTTCTATTTTTTCAGAAATATAATATAAATTGCCTGTACAACATGACGTCTCTCATCAACAAAATGTTGGGTGTAAGTATTATTCAAGTAGGAAATACTAGTGAGTTTCTGAAATATCAATTAATCACTAATTTACACTTTTTTGTCAGAGCCAAGGATCAGTGGAAGGAGACTTTAATGAAGGTAACTGGAGAAAATGCAGCGGCGACTGTTAATAGGAATCACAGAACAATAATTAAGAGTTGGCTCTATTTTCTTTCCGTTCTAGGAGATGAAATTTGGGGAGAAGGTCTCTTGATAGTATTCTCTGTTATAGAGATCGCATGTGTAATTGTGTGGGCATTTTATGCTGCTGTCTGTGGGCTACAAAAAATACTCATAAATTTAATTGGTAAGAAATAGTTACGAAAACTCATTACCTACAAAGTCACTTCATTTAATTTCAAGATTGTTACTGTTCTTCTTGTCATGAGAATTAAATCGTTGTTCAAATTTAGCAATAGGAGATTACCAGGATGGAGTGTTGGTTTCTATGCTAAGTTTCGTTGGGACTATTAAAACAAAATTGGACCCATTGAGTTTGCCGCTCCATCTTCTTGAATTTTTGAGTCACGTGACAGGTAAACGGCATTTTCTATCTCTGAAGAAATTTATAGCTGAAATAAAACTTAATTAATCATAACTTTAACTATCTTCTTTCGGAAAAATACGGGAAACGTAACAGCCGGATGTGGAACAACCGCGTTACTACGAATTATAGGGAAAGGGTTACAACTCCTTGGTAAAGCCATGAACGTGATATATCGACGAAAGGGTAAGCAGATTTTTCTATACCTATGAAAACACAATAAACCAATAATTCAACATTCGAAGATACGAAGTTCGATTGCAAGTGCAAAGTTTTGATTTACGCAACTTTTAGTGACAGCACAGTAATCGTATGACAATGTTCGATATCGTAAATAATTTTGGGGATTATTTTAAACCTTCAGCAAGCCTAATCTTCAGTATTTTAGATGGAATCTTCAGTATTTTGCGAAACATCATTATTTTTCATAAAATACTAAAGGTTCCTAATAAAATACTGAAAATCTAAGTAAATTTACTGCAACTCTCAAACAAAATACTGAACCTTAAAATGATAGTCAATATTTTCTGAGAACAGCCTTCTAGTTATTATCGCAAAATATTTTAACATTGGTAGCATATGTATGGATGCCTCATTCAACTGCACTCTACAAAACTAGCTAATACATTGGATAAGGGCAGTGTAGTTATGTTGAAATTAGTAACAAAATAGATTCCATTAAATTCTAGAGTCCAAACGTACGAACCGAAACCAAGGACAACTGGGCGAAGACATCCTGCAGGATAACTTCTTTGCCTAATATATCATTACAATATATAGCTTTTTCTATGGAAATAATTACATCGTGCCGTTGTTAAATATGGTTATAATAATTATTGATAATACTTTTGATTAAAGTAAAGTTAAATCACCAAATTTTATGTTTTTTGACGATCAAATTTTAATTCATCTTTCTCTATTTTAATTTTGTTCTATGATTCCGTCGGGAGTCGAAATTTTAACTCTACTGGACATTGTGTGCACAAAAAATAACTCCACGTTTCCATTTTTGCGGCTTTGATAGCCTATGAAATTGGTTACCTCATCAAAATTGTTGGGACATTGTTTTGATTGCATGACGCGGAAAAAACCGACTGTAAAAACAAGCAATATAATAATATTCAGATCCCTTCTACAAAAATAGGACACATAATAATATAATAATATCACTGTATACACGTCATCATCCTCCCCAAACTAGAAACTACCGGTAGAGTGGGATAAACTTGATAGTCAATACGAATCACGTCTGCAATATTCAATTGCTTCTTAGACTTGAAGTTGTTTATTGCCTTGTCGTAATGGATTTGTTACCATAAAGCACATAAGGCGTTGTAATTGTGTATGCAAGAAAGACAATAAACCAATTATTATTATTGTTATTATAATGCAATACATATTATCTCGCCGGCCACTCCATTATTTTGTATTTTAATGGAAGATTTTGTATTTCAACTACAGCTGCACTATTTCAATTAGACCTTTACTTGCAACTGCAGCAGAAGCAATGGAAAAAATTTAAACCTCAGGACACTCTTCACTGTACTAAATTGATTTATTTGTGATTACTCAACTTTTTCAGAAAATGTAGATGAATTTCAATGAAAAAGAACTGCAATTCAATACCATCGATATATTTAATTTGATTATTAATGCAATATGCAACTGAAACTTTTACGTACATTATGCTAAAGCCTAACATACGCTGGGTTGAGTACCACACGATCTTTGTTAAGAGACAAAAGGAAAGCATCATGTGTAGTAAATGAAGGAAACACGAAATGGTTGGGAGGAAAGAGTTCGAAGAAATTCAAGTAAAGATACAGTAAATTCTCTATATATTTGTTCCCCCTAAGATGGCATTCCCTCTACAGTGGCAAACTAGAATCCTCCCCAGAGTTTCACCATGTTGAAGGTATACGCTATAGTCGCAAGGTTTTTCGAAACATCTCTCTATAGTGGCAGATTTTTTTAGATTTTTAGTCAGTTTTTGCTCCTTTTTGGGTCAAAATTAAACTATTTTCAGACGAGAAAAGAAAAAATTCTACATTATATGGAATCAAAGTTACTCTTTTACGTAAATCAACGGATTTTAGTCTAATGTTTCAGAAATTCGTTCAGAATTGGCATGACCTTAAATCTTAGAAGAATTGTTTCTATTTTGAGTCTTGAAATTACGTGAAATCGAAAGTAAAGAAACTTATTTACTATTTTTTTCTTCAATTTCTTTTCCTTTGCCTATTTTCACAGTCACCTCATGGATTTTATTGAAAGTTGCTTCCAGAAACATCCAGTTTGATATGCCTAATTATACTCCAAGATATATAATTTTATCGAAAATCTTATGGCTGCAATGGATTCAGTGACAAAAACTAACCATATGCCTAACAATACACTGTGATGCAGGACAAATCCACTTGTTTACTCATTCGTAAATTTTGAGTAACTCCTAAATTCTGGGGGCATACAACGATTTTGTGGGTAGGACGAGCTGTGATCCAGTTCTCGAGACAGACCTTCGGAGATGCAATCCACAAACAAAACAAACCTGGCTGTTAATGTAGGAATTAAAGGTTAGTGAGTTTTGGGACTGATTTGCATGTAAATTAAATTGCCTACCTATTGAATTCAATTCTATTAATTTGCCCGAGCTCAAAACTTAAAAAACAAGCAGTCAGAAATACAGATGATTGTAGAAATTTCCTCTTGTTCCCGAGCGCTAGCCTCACATGAAATCCCATGTGTTGAAACTCATGAGAAAAAGTGTAGGATTTGCGGACGTTATCCCACGTACTTATCTTATGGTGAACTCATGGGATGCTGTGTGTGGATTTA
>JAQFXU010006072.1:0-10737 GCA_034693705.1 Spatulosminthurus flaviceps | reverse complement strand
TATGTATAAAACTTTATTGTTACTGCTTCCCATTGGAAGTAGCCATCATTGACTCAGTATACTGTATGACATTATTTATAGTTATTATATTATTATTATTATATTATTATTGTTAGTATTGATCATGGCAAGCTATGCACCTCAAGTGAGCAGCCGAAAGGCACGATAAAATCCATTGCACCCTATGATGCTGTGCGCCACAAAGTCTTTTGGAGCGAAATATTTTCTATCTGGACATTTTTTCCAGATTCGTATGGCTGCCCTTTACTATACGCAACATGTGTAGTGCTTTAATGCTACCGTCCTTAATTTATGTTTATAAGTAATGTTTCGTCAATCCAAAGGTTACAAAAGTACAAGTAAAATATTACAGAACTTTGTAAAATCATAGCGTATCGGTCCTTCCACAGCAAATCCGGTGAGATTTATGCGCACACGCGATCTTTCCAGCCACGTATGTGGCTGGTGGGGGTTCTAGTTATAATTTTTTTTAAACGCTGTCCAAATCAAAACAATTTTTGAAAATATCTTTAACTTTTCCAAATGTTCTTTGTTCTAAAAATTTTTAAGTTATAACGTCCACTCTTAGCAAGCGGTTCATGAAGTGATCGTTTTGAGATTCTTCGTCCTGTTAAAATGCTATTAATTATATTGGATTAATAACTTATAAATAATAATTAATTGAGATTTGGCCAGCTCTTGTTATTCCTAATTAAGTCCCATAATGTCTTGATCAAATAATTTATGGGGACTCCAGAGAAGTTATCAACCACCTATCTCCATAAACTTGGACAAAATCGTAGTTTTTAAATTCAAAAATGGCGTTGAACATATCGTCGGCGAAAGTCCAGAAGGAGATATAATTTTTCAAGCGTCGTTCCAAAAGGGGCTATATGCAGCGATAGCCTAATATTCGAAAGTGCCAAGTCTGTGCTTGTCCACTATAGCGAGTGGTGGCGGACGCATATAGCCCCTTTTGACTTTCGAATTTCATGAACTCTCAGTTGGTAGTATCACGCATTCACGATTTCTGCATATAGCTCCTTCTGGACTTTCGCCGACGATATGCAAAGCAGATAATATCAAAATGATGCCATATCTTTCTTTGCCTTTATAGCAAATCAAGTCTTTCGACCGTGAGTTCCAAACAAGGAGACATGAGGTGATAAAATGTTACCCCCATTTCGACCATTTACAAGAAATTCAAAAAAGTCGTGAAACACGAAAATAAAAAACCTTTCGTTTTCGCTAAACTGTTAATTAATTATTTAACATGACTTTTCGAATACCCATTGGAACCTTATGATAAATAAATTGCTTTCAGTTTGAATATCCAGAAACAGTCCAGAAATGCTAAGGTTTAATTAAAGCAACATAATTGTTGATTACGTGGCTGAAAACCCTTAAGGGTTTTTCTTTTCATAACATATCGTAATTAGACGAAAGAAATATATTTATTAAAAAACACTTCGAATGGATAAATAAGGAGAAAAATAAGCATAACGTGCTTCTACACACAAACCAAGACTTTGGTTGCAAGTTTAATTCATTCCTTATGGTTTTGGACAAGAAATGAAGATTACTATAGAGACTAGAAATTAAGATTGGACCTTCCAAAATTATCGCTGCGCTTAGGGTGCTAATTTCGTAACCGGCGTTAAACTTTAGTACTGAAGTGAACGCTGAAGCTTGATTAAGAAATTTAAAATACAGGTGCACTTTCAGTTGTCATGGTGTGGTAAAATTATTGTAACTTTTAAATTTCAAAACTACAAAGTATTTTTTCCATCATTTTCCGTCCGTTATTTTGGTTAAAATATTTACTGCCCCAAAAATCCCAGGGTTGCCCAGTCTTACAATGAACACTAAATAATTTAAGTAGGAAGTACGGTGTCATAATTTTGTAAGAACCAAATCGGTAATAAAAATTCCACCCTTAACAATCCATGACATTTGTTCTAGATTTTTTTTGTTACATTTTAATGCCACTTATTAATTTAATCGTGAATATCTTAACCCTGGCATGAGAATCTTGGAATTGAACTTAGTTCTGCAAATAATAATTACAAATTCTACCTTATTTTAACTATTTTAACATATAAAACGCAAAGAAAGTGTCAAAAATAACAAATTTTTAGGAAATTAGGTCCAAAAATTTGGAAATTATTATCGTGTGCAAATTTTTTCAATTTCGATTAAAAGCAAAATTGAGTGGAAAATTAAGTAACTTACAAATGAGAACCATCAAGATTTTTATCTTTAATCTTGGCTTACCTCCTCATGATAATTTTACCTAATGAAAATCAACTGAATGAAAATCAACTGGACTTTGTCAAAACTTTTGCTCAGTTCTCAATCTCGTATTAATTAATTTAAGGATTTAATTTTGGCACTGTGGAAGCGAAACTTACGGTACCATTTTTTATCCAAATTTCCATGCATAGAATGTCAAGCTTGGAATTTGGCTTGGACAACTTATTGTAAGTAAATCGTATCCAATCAACTCGGCAAATGTGATGCTTATTTTGATTATATAAATGGTAAAGTAAGAGCTGATTATTTCCAGCTACTTTGAAGTTTTTCCCACTATTTTTGAAAAATACATACAAATTTCAGCGAGATAAAGTTTTTGTCTCAACACTCGGAATTTGGTTATAATTTTGAAGTTGTGGTCAAACGTTTTTTATTTATTGTTTCCTTGAAGATTTCGCTATACGTTCGGGCTGACGTAAGCGTAATAGCGCGGATGTTCCCACTCTATTTTTCATGGAGCTTATTCTTAGCAGAATAAATGTGTTGGGCTGGAAAATATGAATGATTTGGCTCCATAATACTGGCCATGTAAAAACACCGTTTTGGTAGCAGTGCGGGGTGAGCATAAAATTCTGTTGTAGAAGTTTGATGCCGATGAGAGAATTTCTGGGAAGGCACTCAAATCGTCTTCAAGGTTAGGTGTTGCATCAGTCGGGCTAAAATGTTTTATCATATGTCTGCCATTTGGAGCCTGTTGAAGGAATATATGGGGCGGATAAAATTTTAAAGAGGTTTGAAGACAGGTTTGCAAGGAAGACGGTTGCAGGGGCTTTTTGAGCCCTAAAGCAGAATCATCGCGTACGTGAATTTTTTTCATCGTTATAATTGTAGGCTACAACAAACGCTGGTCTAAAACAAGGAACGGCGTCAAACTGTGGCAAAAAAGCCTATTTTGCAATTTTTGCAAATTTAATGCAATAAAATTCAAAATTTGGAAAATTGTCGTACCCATGCACACAATTCGCTGAGCAACTATTTAAAAATTTTAATGATTAAACATTTTTATTATTAAACGTACTAGTGATTTTAAAAATCATGGATATTGGATGAAAGCGCTAAATTTTCAAATTTCCCGCTTATTTCGAAAACAAGATTTTTTTAAATTAAAAATTCTTTTCTGTAAAAATAACAAGAGATTGCGGATGAAATTTGACAACATTCAAAATTTCCTGCGTAAGTTTCAAGCCGAAACTTTTCAAAACATGTATTAATTTTTCCAAAAAAAACAGAATAAATTTACAAAATTTTTGACTTAAACTTTATATTCTTGCCCAAGTTTACCAACTGAGAAAATTTTGCACTTTACCCAATTGCAGAAGTTAAAGTTCCTAAAACTTTATCTCCAAATTGGAATGTTGGGAAATGACTTTACATCATTTGTTGCCTTCTAAAATAAAATTGCCTGGTTAAGTTTATTCAAGGATTTTTTTTCAAAATTATTTTATTTTTATGACCTAGTTAACTTTGGACAAAGTCTTATTCATTTATTATTACCCTCGTATCGGGGTTTAATTAATGGAGGACTTTGCATTATAAACTGCTCTATAAGTGGGTGACGTTTCAATTTGTGGCAATGCCGCCCTTAAATTGACCTTCCAATTTATCGGATGTGAATAATATCATTATTTTTCAATCAAATTTCAGGATGGAGATCAACCATTCATTATCAACTCAAGAATGTGCAGCTGTTATACGCCCCTGAGGGAATTTTCCCTGTACCATTTAATTTACATACATATTCGGCAAATGACGAAAATGTTTACCATTGTGACCTCCAGAAAAATTTTAAACGAGATTAAATTCAAACGTGTTAGAAATTATATAACTGCAAATTGAGCAAAATTAATTGAGATTGAACAATTATTCAACAGTTTCCGAAAAAGCCAACAAGTATAAAAATTATGGTAAAAGAACGAATGGCATGGAACAAAAAATTCCACCCAGTACCCATCAAATTTGTAGTTGATGCTTCTCAGTGTGCTAAAAACATTAGGTATTAAATCGGGTAAGTCGTTATTCCGTACAGAACTTCCACTCGACATGAGCGCTAGTTTTGCCAAAACGATTGTGCATGTTCTGAATAAAATAGAATGTCAAACGAAATGGTGTATTAAATAATAATGAATTCTGTAGGTTCCAATTTATTTAATTCCGTTTAATATGCTTCTGTACAAGAATTATCAGACGCAACATTATCATTTGGTTCCCTTCGGTATTTGAAAAGTAATGTCGAACTTCAACGCCTTTCACTATTTTGCAATCAAAAATTTACAATCATGTTTAGAAGTTCATCGATATATTCCACAATACACGGATTGAAGCAAATGAATAAATTAGAAACAGTTTTGTAAGGGCAGAAAGTTTACATTGCTTTTAAAATTAATCTGTTTATGAAACGCTCAAAGATGAGCCTGATGGTGCCCTCAAGGAATTTTCGAATTTTCATGAAAAAAACTTTATGCACATCCCACACACACCCCTTCATACTTTTGTATCTGCCACCACCATTTTGGACTTTCAACTTACAATTAGTTTTAATTGGAAATTTTACTTAAAATCCTACATTTCAAGTATCAGCATGAAATTCCTAGGATTTTAGCCCACATTTGTTCCAACCTAATTTTTGATAAAGTTGAGCTCCAGTTCTATACTAAGGTTCGAGGGAATGTAATATAACTTATTTTACTCCTCAGTTTAGTTTTGGACTGGTATGTATTATTATAGCTCTTATTTATGTCAATTTGTTCAAATTTGGATCCAATAGAATTGCAAATCAGATTTTCAAAAGGTTTAAGCTAAAAATTAAATTAATTTTGCCATTCTATTCAATCATCTATCACGCTAACAAAGTTTTAAGCGCATATCTCATGTATAGTTCGGAATATTGGAAACGTAGAAGGGTAAACTCCTTGATTGGTTATAAAAAAAATTAACGGACCCCGATATTTTAATTAGCTTCGAAATATTTTTTTTAATTCAAAATTAAATAGTAACTCCATCAACTTTCTCCTGCAAAAACCCTTCATGACCACGATTTGGGTAAATCCTATTTTAAATGACTTCTGGTCTGAAAAGAGCACATTGGCACTAGGGCACTTGAAACAAAAATGATTTTCAGTTTTATCTGAAGATATTGAAACCAACTTGTCGAGACACCCGCATATGACTCCTAAATTTTATAACCGAACGTACGCAAAACCAAGTTATCAAGCTGGTACAGATTTCTGAAAGAGATTCATAATAAACCAAAATCGTATGCATTTTCCGAGTTTATCATTAGATTAATCTTGTTAAAATTAAACATGGTTTTATTTATCTGCATATTCACAATTTAACATTGCATAATCCTACAAAATATTTAGCACCCTCACATTTTAAATTGGGAATGAACCAAATGTTGCGGGCAAATTTTTAGGGTTTCTTATTTCCTTGGAAATGCTCAATGCTCTTGCCTCTTACAATTAAATATTGACAAGGATGAATATATTACAGGTCAGTCTTATAATGCTATGGAGATTAAACTTATCAGCTCTGTTGAAAGAAGTGTAGCTCCAAATTGGGTCCTCTCTTTGAAAGCAAAGATTTTCTGAAAACAAATCTCAATTTATTGCACTCAAATGTCAAATTAGGAGGAAAAAAGAATGGGTAGGAAAAATTTGGGTTAGTTCGTCCGTCCTCTTTTTTCATCAGATTATATTGTAATAATTTTTCAAATGGTTAACATCAAGATGAGATTTTTCAATCCGAGAGTCGAAATGATAACACCACGGATATTGATTCCTATTGATCTGACCTGTCATGTCTAGGATTTTTAACGTGAAATGTTGAGTGGCGCAGAAATCTGACATTAAAAATATGTACGTTGTTTTCTCTACTAGTGCATCCCATGGATACAAAAACCTGTTACCGGCATATTCGGATTCGATCTTTTGCTCTTTCAGCAATGGTCATTGAATAAAGTCAAACCTACTTGAAAAAACATGTCTATCATTATTATTACTATATTTACCCGCAAGACCTCAATTTTTAACCACTCTACACCGTCCAAAATCATCCTTTTCATTTAAAAAGTACGTGAGAACTACATGGGAACACCGCCCATGGAAGAGTTAAAGCAATTCTAACAAGGCAAGGGAGGCCTTTCAACTGTCCCACCGGAAGCTTCAAATTGACAAGAAATACACTTGTACAAGTCCTCCATACTCCTTTGTACTATATCTGCCACCTGCATTTTGGACTTTGATTTTTTAAAAAATTCTGGTCCAAATTTTACTAGAAATCCGTAAGTTGAATGGTGCTCAACGTGGAGATTTCCAAGTTTCACGAGTCACATATGTCAAAAACCAAGGTCTTGTGGGTAAATTTTCAGTTTCACTTTAAAGTTGTCACAGAGCAAAGGAAACACTATATTTACCACTAACAGTTCCGAAAAAGCAACCTTATTTCTGCTCATTCCAACAATTGCGATTAAAAAATACCACCAATTTGTTCACTTTGGGTGGAATTTAAAAATAACGGAATTTCGGATATTCTCCAGAGTGATGTAAAATATTGGCCTGCCGGGAATTTTTTGAACCTCATGTTTTTTTTGTAATGGAGCATGAATATACGCTTTGGAGAAAATTAAAAATATAATCAGATGGCGTCGAACCTTATCAACATCGAAGTACAAAGTATATTAACGCAGGGCATATAAATATACGTTGACATCAAATAAATCTATTTCGGTATAAAACGTAGAACGAAGGCAGCTCACATTTTAAGGAAAAAATGTTTACTTCTGAGGAAATTAGGACTTTCCTCTCCATACAAATCATGTAGTTAACAGAAGCAATGAACTCTTATTTTTAATTCAAGAAATCTTCGTAGCAATTTCCATATAGTCCCCGGACTGTGAAGTCTCAACGCCATTTATTCTTCACCTTACGCTTGTAATTATCCCACACATCGCAGACGTAAGATGCACCAGTAAGTTAAATGTGAATGTGTCACGCTTTTTAAATGAGCTCGGTAATGAGAAAAAACAATGTATAGTCATAGAATGATTTTCATTCATGTTGTGTCATTTCAAATTTGATGACCATGTGTGGAAGATTGGAGAAATGATGGGTTTCCCCTATAAATGTATAACAAATACTAGGAAAAGTACCCCGGGAACTAACGCCTTCAAAATTAAATGAAAGTTCCAAGGTATAGTGAGAAAATTTGATTAATTTTGTTATATTTGATTAGACTGGGGTAATTTAGCAGAGGGATGAAGCCATTCTATACATACATACATGCAGGTGCGGGAAGTGTCCCTGGTTCAAATCCCAACTTTGCCATGTGTAATTTATCACAAGAGGTTTGATCTTCCTAGCTGAAATCTTTACACATGTTAAGATTTTATGGATTTTCATCATTTTAAAAAAAATCTATAAAGGTTTTATAGTAAAACGAATTTTGAGTTTAGTCTGTAAGGAAAATTATTGGTAGGGAACACTGTGGTGAAGCGAGTGTGGTATGTGCGGGTGTCAGACGTGAGGTAAAATTTCAACGAAAATTTCTTGTAATGTGTGTACGGCAGATTTTTTATAATAATAATAATTATTATTGTGAAAGTAAAAATATGCGTAGTAAATATATATTGAAAAAAATACTGTAATATTTGGGATTCAAAGTTGAAGGGAAATTTTTAAGGCTAGTCATAACAGAGTGTGACCAAAATTTAGGATAACTAATTCAAAGAGCTCGCGGAGAAAGAATTTCAACCCACTTTTTAGTTTTAAATAAAATATTGAAAAATTGGCCATACAATGAGCATTTGAATGAATGAGCATGAATTTTGTCCAAATCCAAACCAGCATCCATCTTTTCCCTCCACCACGAACATCTTAGTTGGACTTTATGTTCATGACAAAAAGTACCATAATTGCTATTATTATTGTCCAAGGCAGATTTCAAGACGAGATTCATAAAATTAGGCATAAGAAAATTTGGCTACAAAAATGGCAGTTGCCAAAATTTTGCCATCAATAAACATTTTCCCAATATAATATTTTCATCCTAAATAGCCATTAAGCCATTGAAATGTTATTGAGAAATAGGTCACACTGCACTGCTAAAAATATATGTATTTATTTACTACTTTCCCAATAATCTGTAATTTCATTTCATATGTTGGTGCACATTGCAGGACATACATAATTATATGAAGCCTTATGAACCCTTCCAACTCCGTTGGTACACGATGATTTGGGTTGGAAAATTCAATAACTTTAGAATACAATACATGTTAGTAACACAAATTTACAGCTTGTATTACCATGGAAAAATCTCCTCTTTGAAAATCCGGGCAAAATTTGTTTAACCAAAGTCTTTTGAGTCCTATAAGCGGATTGAAAGGAGCAATATTGACATTTCAAGGGCTTCTCTACAAAGTGGGTCCTCAAATGTTCTTGGCCCTAAAAGTTCAAATTTGCCAAAGAGCAATACAAATTTTTTTGCTAGGTCATCTCCAATATTTTGACAAGATTTATAAAAAATTCCAAAGTTGTGACCAGCATTTGTGATGTACACTTACGAAACATTTCTATTTTCTCGGTACGCGAAATAAGTTGATTCTCTTATAAATAGAAAATCCGTTGACACACTGTGTTAAACAACGCAGTGGGAAATTCACTAGGACCGGAGTGTTTTTGATACTCATCCGAATTTATTTGTTCTTAGTTTCCAATATACCCGTCTTATCCCCATATCGTCGGCGAAATTCCAGAAGGAGCTATAATTTTTCAAGCGTCGTTCCAAAAGGGGATATATGCAGCGATAGCCTAATACTCAAAGGTGCCAAGTCTGTGCTTGTCCGCTATAGCGAGCGGTGGTGGAAGCATATATATAGCCCCTTCTGACTTTCGAATTTCTTCAACTCTCACTCTGGTACTACCACGCATTCACGATTTCTGCATATAGCTCCTTCTTGACTTTCGCCAACGATATCTTCATCCCATGGTTGCGGTTGCTGTAACCAAGATTTGCATTAACATAAAGAGCTAAAATACAAAAAATCAAACGCCGTTGAATATTAAATAACATAATTTTAATCGGTAAATATTCCACTATTTTTTTTGCATTTCCCATAGTAAAATGGATTGTAAAATTGAACGAAATTATTTCCCCCCAAATTCGTGGATGTTGCTTTATAATTTCCACCGCAGTCCATGAATAATTCAAATTAATGATAACGAGCCCAAAATCAGTGCCTCAGAATGTTTTGGGATTGTTTTTCCCCGGCGTACCTCAAACTTATTACCCAAATTCTTTGGGACCTTGACTGGGGGAGAAATGTTAGCAAAACGAGGAAATACTCATCAAAATAGACAGCTAAATGCTGGATTTTTATGATTTAAATGCATATATAACATAACTTGAAGTTTCAACGCCGGTGATTGGTTATAACCTTGGATTTCAGCTCCAATGTGAAAGTTTATTAACTTTCTTGGTTTTGTGAAGTGAAACGAACAGCTTGTCAGTTTTTCAATTTTGATTATGCCTGATTTGCGTGTGTAGCCAAATATTACCTTTATTGCTTAAGTTTGACACCGTTTAAGAAATTTTCCTGAGCAGGTTCGCTTTAGTATTATAGATCTTCAGATCTTGTGTAAAGCCAAACGTGTCCGTTTAAATTTTTATCTGCTGATTGGTGCCCAATTTTAATACTACGGGGCTCCATTGCTTGTGAAATATGAAAATTTTAAGATAATTCGCAGGCTTTTGCCATTGCATTGTATCGACAAATGATTCAATTTGTTTTTACAGTCAAGCAAATAAGGAGGGAATGCTGTGAGCGTTCGTAAGCTCTACACGTACTTTACTGGTAGGCGTCAAAGGGTTGAATATGCGTATAAAGGCATGTGTCTTGCGAATATGTCTTTCTGAACACTATTTAAGTCTAATGAGTAATTTTTGATACTGAGAGAAAGTCTTTCAAAAAATATGAAAATTTACCAAATTTTACAGGGAATTTTACCCGTAAAAGAATGAAATTCCCATTTGAAATTCCAAAATTGGGGAAAATCCGAAAATGTCCGAATTTTAAAAAAATCAAAAAATGGATTTGCAGATGGGTGATATGGTAAAAGGGTGTCCTTATGACAGTAGCAATCCAAAACAAATGTAAAACCCAATGGTCAGGGGGTGACAGTTGGATAGGATTGCTTGCAAGATTGTAAATTTTTGGAATCTTTTTGAAACATCTTTTTTCATTGATTTTTATACCTATAACAGTTCCAACAACTTGTTCCTGAAAATTGAAGTTTGGATTTATTCAACTAAATTACCTATTAATTTAATTTTTACCATTAAATATTTATACTAGTATAGGCAGCCCACTCCGTGGGCGAGCCTAAATCAAGCCCATGGTGAGTGTAGTAAACCCCGTGAGTGTGA
>JAQFXU010006071.1:0-10737 GCA_034693705.1 Spatulosminthurus flaviceps | reverse complement strand
ATGGAAATCAACTTGTAAAGTTGAAGATTTTGTTTTTGGCCAAAATGCGAAGTTCCGTTTTAAGTCGATTTGGACACTGTGTGCATTGTCAAAATCAGTATACTCCACAAAAAGACTTCGCCCCTTATAATAAAGACATTACATGTCTACATGCAAGAATTTGCTAATTTCTTCAACTGCTGATAAGAAAGATCAAAACGGTTCAGGAAGTATGTGCAAATACATGTTTCAAAAGCTTTTTCAGGATAACATTACATGGCATGATCAACTTCTTATATTGTATGTAAACTCACTCATCTCAGTTACAAAGTTGTAAAAAAGAGATAAGCATTTGTAAATAATTACTATTACAAGCTCAAAATAAAAAGCGTTCTTTCCTTAGCCGCTTCCCCTATACATTCTCGCGTCTCCTATTAAATTCCACATGTCTTGCCGGTCAAGTTCTAAATGCCAAAAGTTGATTGGGTCATGTACGTCCACATTTATATATATATACAATAATGATGCAGAAAAAACCATTTAATCCCTATTTATGTAAATAAGTTCCGAATGTTCAATGACATAATTAGGCCTTGACTACTAACTCGTCTTATTCCATTCCACACATACACACACGAGTTTTAAGCTCCGGATTCTGATTCAATTTTCTGCTAAATACTCATCCTTGAGTTAATTATATACGCAGTTAAGTAAACGCTGTATTTACATTTCCTACATAGTTAATTACTAACGAGATAATAATTATTTTAAAACACTATATAAAACTGGAAACAACAGCTTTACATAAATTAATTGAGCCAATTTTTATCCTTTTTTATTAGCTTCTTCCCCTTCCAAATCCATCCATCCTCTTTCCCCTTTAATCTCTTTCCTACATATCTACACTTGTAACAGAATTACAAATAAAAATCCATAGCTCATAAAAATGTCTGCATTAATTACAGCATGTATACATTTCAATAAATGAATGTAAATTGAATACATGATTAATGCAAATAAATACCACTCTCATTATATTAAACACTACTACACACATTGTAAATACACAATCTCAATAATAGAATAGCTTCTCCCTGGATATTAGAATTGGTAAATAATCAAGGCTCCATTGAAATTAGCATAACAACTCAACAGACTACTGTACACTCCATCCTTCACATTAACATAAATAGCAGCCTATTCCTCAACTATTTACACATACACGCTATGTATCTATTCAATTGGACAGAATAAATATTAAATGATAAAATGCATAAGTGTTTACTCCTCCAGGCTACCATACAATACAAAGAGTTATTACATTCACACGCTAACAATTTTAAGAAATATTATTAATAATTCTTATTGTTTTTTTCAAAAGGTATAATAAATAATTCAAATTGCCTCGAGCCTTTAAATAACACAAAACACTTTTAAAATATCTTTCTACTATATGTATAACTACCACACTGGTTTATATAACGTTTAAAAATTAAAGTTTATAGTGTTAAAAAAACAGTATAAAAATCAGAATACTTACGCATCCTCATGATGACGGTTTCCAAAGCTGACAAACTTTTAAAGATTAAATTGCATGTGATTATTACAGTGTTCACTTAATTACACACTAAGCGTCTGTCATTAGCAAGGGAGACTTCACTCTTCTCGAGACACGTATATTATAAGCTCGTCAAAAGTTCAAAACTTCACATTAGCATGGACGCCAAAGAAAAATTACAATCACTTGGAATTCCACAGGCTAGAAAAATATGATGAGTAAAAATGACACGAAGGAAAATATTTTCTCATGGAACGTACAACGTAAGTGAAAGTAGAGGAGGAAATGGAAGGATAGTAAATATTGAAGAAAGAAATAGTAATATGAGTGAAGAAATAAATGAACTACAGCTAGAAAGTATAAGGGCTAATTTTTTGTAAAAAATATTTTTTTTCAAGAGAGAGAAAAATGGTTGTTGGGTGTGGGAATTATTGTAAAGTACTACTCAGAATAAGCTTGGTGTTAGGAAAAGCTGAGGAAAAATTAGCATAGTCATTTCATCCCAGATGGAAAAGGTAGAGAGAGGTAGGAGAAGGAGGAAAAAAATATAATACCCGGGTATTTTGTCTCAGCTCTTCTTTAACTTTAAGAATGTATGTACATATGAGTAAAAGGTAATAATAACGTAAGCCAAGAAAAATCCTTGCACAAGTAGCAACAGTGTATATATTAAGAAGAGGCATAAGATATGAGTTTAAGCTTTTTAGTATAATATGTGTACATATATGCAATTTGTTTACATTCAATGTGTATACGTGACTATGGTTTATGAATCCCTATGTGTTGTCATATGTGACAGTTATTTATGAAAATTGGGTGTGTGAGAATTCAAAGTAATGTTGAAGGCACATGTTGAAGACTTACGGGAAGTAAAAGAATTATGGAGCCCAAATGTGACGATGAGGGATATGAAGACGATGTAGATTGATGCTATGAACAACCCCAACCAATGATTGCTTCTTCCTTTCTTCTCTCAACGTCTAGAGCCGAGGAGAATATATGTTAAAAAAACCGGGTTTTTACCTGGGAAACCACCTATTTTTGAATAGCTCCTTAGCTCCTAAAATTATATGAAAAGCTCCCAACTCTACGTATGTAATTTGTAAAAAAAAGGTGCTCAATTAATACCAAAAGCTCCCAACCCTACATAATTTGTAAAAAGGTGCTAAATTAATATTAAAAGCTCCCAACTCTATCTGTCTAATTTTTAAAATGGGATAGTTTAGTAACAAAAGCTCCCAACTCCATCCTATTTTCAAAAAGTACTAAATTAATAATAGAAGCTCCCAAATCTACTTAATTTTCTTAAAAGGTGCTAAAAATGAATAATAAATGCTCCCAAATCTACTTAATTTTTAAAAGGTGCTAAAACTTAATAAAAAGCTCTTTAGATGAAATGGAAAAATGCTTTATTGGTATTTAGAAATCCTATAACAATGAATTTTTATGGGAATTGACGCTTATGGAAAATAGAGAGAGAGGTTGGATAATATTTCTTGTTATCTCCTAGGAACGTCAAATAGGCGCGTCAGTCTGACGGTGACTCTTGCCTTTTGGACGTAGACGTAGAGAGAGAGACAGGATAAAGAATTAACCTATTTTTAGTGCAGGATCTTTGCTAGCAATCTCCCTGTCTTTAGTACAGATACGACGTTAACAGACACTCCTACCTTAAATTTCCTCCTACTGTTACAGCTAGTTAAGTTTTGGCCTTTCAGTCTTACGGACTACATCCCGTCTTTCTCCTCTCACTGAGGATTATTTTATTTGCAGCCTCTGCATATCGTCAGACTCCATCGTGTACGTATGATGTAATCATCTGATATTTTTATAGGGTCCATGATCTAATTTCTATATGCTCACTTCCAGTATTCCATTTAATGCATTAGTATATTTTTCTCCACTTTTTGCTATATGAGTATTTGTATATTTACTCTTTAACCTACTTTCTTTTGCTTTTTCGGTCTTTATGTCACTTCACTTGTACATTTGTATAGTAAATCGTATTGTCAATTGCATAGTAAATTGTATAGTAAATCTTATGGTAAATTGTGTAGTAAAATGTACAATAAAGCGCGTAGCATATTTGTATAGTAAATCGTATACTAAATAGTGTAGTATATTTGTATAGTAAGTCGTATAGTAAATCGTATACTAAATAGTATAGTATATTTGTATAGTAAATCGTGTAGTAAGTCTTATAGTAAATAGTATAGTAAATCGTATAGTAAGTCTTATAGTAAATCGTATAGTAAGTCGTATAGTAAATCGTATAGTAAATAGTATAGTAAATCGTATAGTAAATAGTATAGTAAATCGTATAGTCAAGTGAATTGTAATTACATACATAGGAAATTGTATAATAAAAATAGACTATACGTATATAATGACACTGTAATTGTATGTACTACTATTTGTTGAGACTATAACTTTTTCTCAAGAGTTCATCAATGAGATTTTTTCTAATCCACTTACATATGCCAATCAAAGTTGTAGCACAGTAGTATAATACGCTTATTGGCTGGAAATCAAGTCCGCATATGTACTTCCAGAGAAATGCTCGAGTGCTTTGTAAACACTCATAAAAGTCCACGTAAATATTTGTCTGCTATTGGTCTCTCTCCCTATATAGTAAATACATATACATTCTAGTATTTACATTTCTCCATATTGACTGCCAACCATTCTTATTAAATGCTAAAGCACAGGCATCTATAGACGCAATCCTTTCAATAGACTTTTTCCATCTCAAAACTGATCCTAAGAATAAGGAGCTATATTTTCTAGCCTTCTATTTACTATTAACACTACACTACACACAGCTATATATATGTATCCACATTTAATAGATTTTTTTTCTAGCTTTTCCTATCCATTACCCTCTACGTCACATAATACATATGATGAATCCCCTCAACAACAAACAAATGGAAAGTAGTCCATGAATTCGTGTTTTGATGTGTCTACATTTCTTTATGTATTTTAGTATAGCATCGCATCAGAATTTTTTCAGAATTACGTTCTATCCCCAGATATTTTGTAACCCAGGCCTAGTTTATGTTCACATGTGGATTCTCATTATAGGTTAAGCTTTCATAGTAGTAATTGAATGTGAGACACGAATGTTCAAAGTATGTTCATTGTGAGTAAGAGCGTGTGTGACAAAGCTCGTGTAATTATTTATCTATACTCACAAATACTGTGGATATTTTTATTGATAATGAAACTACTTACAAATGTTAGCACGCAGATAGGATATTGCCCTAGAGACTTATTTTAGCCAAATGTCAAACAAAAAGAGTATAAGAAAAAAAGAGGGAGAAAGTCCCATCACTTCATTACTTTTATGTGGAAAAGAAAAAAATATGACTTTCACTTACACAACACTATCAGCTTTCCATCATTTAAGTGCTACGACTTGTTCATTCCAATGTTTGAAGGACGTAGGAGAAAGATTATGGGCGTGCTATGTACAGCATAGCTTCCACTGTACTCACACGCATAGGGACCATTAGCGTATATTTACATTTGAGTCTGGAGAATTTTAAATGTTCGTAAATATTTTACGTGCACACACACACGCGTCCTATGTTTTTTACACGTATCAATGATTTTTCTAATATTGTTATATATGCTCTACTCAGAGAAGAGAAGCATGTGTTTATGAGTCTCTAGGTGGTTTTATCCGCAGGTATAGAATTTATAGAGCTCTATATTTTATACCCGCTAAATGCTATATTTTATAGATACATAGAAATTTATACGGAAAGTGTATTTGTTGATGAGGAGCCTCAAAATATGTATATTTGCATTTTCCTCCTGGCTTGATCTACTTTCCCAATTTCTCTCTCTCTCTCTCTTCAATATAGCCCTGACTCTTAAAAATTGCTTACAACTTGTTCCACGGTAATAACAATAATAATTACATGGGAATAATAAAATCTCATTGTAATCATAAAAGTACGGCTACGACGTAACAGCATGTATAAATAAAATTAAGGTAATAAAAAATATAATACAAGGGATAAATTCATGGTGATGGGATTTAAGAAAAACTAATAAGCTCAATGTAGGTTCTTTTCCCCTGTCGTAAAAAACATCAATACACAAAAAACCAAATCCACGTGTGTGTTTGTGTACTATGATTCTCATAGGAGAAAATGGCCCTGCTCTCTCCACGCCTATATAATATAATGTAATAATAGTTAATCAAACAAACATTTTTCTATGTAGCACACACTCCTTATAGCTGCTCCTCCTCTTCCTCAAAAGCAAAATGATTTCTCCAAGCCGCAATTTACTCCCATCCGCTTTACTTATTCTTTGTATGTCCCATTTTCCAAGGATTGGAAAATCTTATGTAGTCATAAACTTATCAGATAAGGATACTCGATCACGCCCCAGGATAAATCCCTATAGGAATAAATATATAGAAAAAACAGGGCTGGAGAGTGAGAGGCGGAAGAAAGTAAATAGTTTGTGGTGTAGGAAGCAATAATAAAGTCAACATGCTTTTAGGCTTGGGCGGATTATGGAATACAGTGAAATTTTCTTTTACGTACTGACCTTTTTATATATGAGCAGCTACCAAGAAGAACCCTTTGACGTGCGTTTCTCTACGTGTGTGTGTTCATGGATTACAATTGGAAGAGCATAGGAAGAAAGTTTTGTAACTTTCACTCAATAACTAACCGTAGACTTATTTTGGCTCGTGGAGTTGAGGGAACAGTTCTGCTCCAGAGCATTCTATATGCTCATGTAAATGTCGTTTTTACTTAGGGAATTCCCAGGACACTCTGTGTAAATACGTTTAAATTAATTATCATTGTCAATTTTAAAATTAAAATTCTAGATAATTTGCGGTTTATTTCCTCCCAATAGCTTCATGTAATATTCTTTACGGAAGTATTTTACATAAGGCTATGGTAATAGAATAAATTAATGGGAAGGCTTTAAATAAATATAAGGAGCTTTTGTATGGGCAGGAGCCCAAGAGGAAAAGAGAGATGAAGAGTGAGAGGAAGAATTAAAGTCAGAGGACTAATGAAGATGGATAAAAAGTCAGGGCCACACTTTTAGCATCTTTTAGCATTGCAGTAATAGAATAAAACAGGCTATACACATCCCTGACAGAACTTCCCCACCACTTTTTCCCTAGCCATGTCCTCTCATACATAGATTATTGATGGGTGAAAGTTGAATCTTGACATAATTTCCTAGAAATTCCCAATACTTTTCCCAAAGCCAAATAAGATTAGTGGGGTAAAGCTCGTATGAAGTAGTAAATGAATATAGAAAGGCTTTTCCTTCCTGCGTATGTACATAGCTTTAACGTGTAGAGACAGCGTCATATATGTCACACATAGGAAAAAATGAAGTAGGTCAGAAAAATAAAAATACTAAGGAAAATACATTTACACTAGACCTTCGCTTTCAGAGAATCCAAGAGGATAAACAAGATTCTGTCGCGGATGCTCTTCTCCCTTAAAATCTTGAAAGCTTATGGTTTAATTCTAGGAAAAAGTATCTACGCATACCATATATGTAACTCTTATGAAGAGAAAATGGCCTTTATTCAAAGTGACTTCATCCGGAGTATTTAATGTCTCCATTGGATTTTTCTATATAAGTTGAGAGACTTGGAGTGAGCCCTCCCAACCCAACAAAAGCAATCCTGTAAAGAGCCTCTCCCACTCTATCTCAAGTCCCGATCGGTTAAGAAGTGCACAGTAAAAGTGATTGTTGGTGGTAAAAGTAATGGTAATTTCCAAGAATTTTTTAACCATGTAAATAAATTCCCAGAATATGTAAATGCTAAGTACTGACTGAGTATGAGTATTTAGGAAAACAAACCCTCCTTTTAATAAGTACCAGACAGGTGTGAGCATTTCAAGGCACTTTCAAACTACACAAGCACATGTCCTATCTTCTCTCGGCTTGTGTAAGTAAAGTACTTTACCTATCAAAAACTATCAGATAAAAAAAAATCCTCTCTCTCTCTCTCTCTAAGCATAAATCAACCATCACACTTGTGCCCTTAGTTTTTTTTCAAAAGCATACAAGATACTGAACAATGGAGACATTTTTGTCCTTAATTCCCTCTAATCTTCATTTTAACTTGTGCGACAGGAGAAAAATTTCGACAGACAACAAATTACCGTCGCGTTCCCTCCCCCTCCATTAACATTTCAATATTTAAAAATAAAATTAGTAAAAAAAACACTTACAAAAAAAGTATTATCAAAACCATACGGTACACAAATATGCTATCCTCACAAAACCCCATATATACAATTCAATCTTAAAAATCCCAAATATTTTCCTCAAAAAAATATCATCCTCACCGATCACATAAATTTTTAACGTTCAAAAATCCAGAAAAATCCCCACATTTTTACACATGTATGTACATGACCAACGCAGAATAAAGACGATAAAATCCCCCCAAAATCAATGAAATCATTCAACACACTAAAAATAAAGCTCATATAAAAGATTTGAAAAGAAGCTCGTTCAGCCACCTGTTGAGGGATTTTGAAGTACAGGGAAAAAGACACTTTTCCACCAGACCACCCACTGCGTTCTGATTTTCAGAGACTCCAGACCACACACGAAGTCTCCTGTGTGGTCCTATACATGTAATGTCTTAAGCCAAAGCTTTGAACACAACATCTCCTTATGTACAAATAACAACCCCTAGACAAATCCACATACTCTTCACCATATAGCTTCAGTCTTATTGTGTAGTCGTATAGTAGTAGTAGTAGTAGTAATAATAATAATAATAATAATAACTTCCAAGCTCAAAAACTCCCCATTTATAATACAAACTCAATTGGAGAAATAACATTATGAGCCTTGGCTTTTTATGATTTGACCACCTTATATACTTCATCTCATCTCTATATATATATCTTCCCTCTCCGAACAGAGATGTTACAGGACATTGAAGAGCTCCTAGAACCAAAAGCTTCATCTTTTCTCCCAAATTACTTCATAAGGAAAAAGCTCAGATTTACTTGTCAAATCTATACACATACACACACTCACAGTCACTTCTAACACACACAGAACTTCACCTTTCACAATCTCTTTCTTCCCCATAAGAAAATCATACATTAAAGTAAAACTAAGTAACAATAGCCACATCCTATACTTAACCATACGATTTACATACCTACTCTACAGATCCTATCCACCCTCCCATACAAATCCCTATGCACACATATGCATAACGTGCTGAAATACGCACGTAAAGATTGTACTTAAAAAACATATGTACCTTCCATGACTTTTAAATGGCATACAATTAGACGATCTTCCTTACTCTATACATGCATTTAAATGTGAAGCTTGCTCTTTCAATGTTATTATTACTCCTATAACTCTTGGCTGACCGCAATATATTACATGTCTATCTTCGTACATGTTTACATGTAGGTACATACATATCTAGAGATTCTTTACATCTCCATTACATTCTACCATTGTACATAATACTTGAATGATGATTATGATCTTAGTATCTTTTAGTACTGTGCTCTCTCCTGGTGTATAATGCAGAGATTGTCGTGAAAGTACTAGTAATTGAGGTACATAGGCTAGAGCTAGTATAATACAAGGTAAGTATAACTACCTGGTTCCCTCAATCAAGCCCAGATAGTAACGTAGTGGAGTTTCACGAGTCTAGACCTACCACAGGAGATTTATATCCCCTTGAGAAAAATTAAAAGTATCTAAAAAGACTTGGTCAATATTATTGTGAAGTGGACAATATATAAAGAGGGAGAGAGAGAGAGAGAGACAGGGACCAAGATCACATTTAAAAGGGCTTCCCTTAAGTATTACTTGTATACCCGCACACTATTGATGATAGATCCTTAAATGAAGGGTCCTTCCAAGGAAATGAGTCAGTTGGGTTCCGGTTCCTTCCGTTGCATAGTCGACTTGTGTTCCATGTCTGTCAGACGGAAAAAATTCTAGAGAGAGAGATATTTTTAAACAAAGATATTATATTTAACATCTGTCAATTGTTAAAAAGTTGTTCATCATCCCAAATAACAGCCATACATTAGCAAAATAAACATTTAGAACTTTCAGTGTTTTTAAAGAGAGAAGAAATTTCAAGTGAAACTATACACATTTTTACAATTTACATGAGAAGTCTGGGAAATAACTTTTGAAGGGGGGCTTTTCTTGTGAACGTTGAGAGTTGAACTTAAAGAGTGTTTTACAGTAGAATTGCAAAGGAGTTTATATATATTTTGATGTTGGAGAGGAGGGCGGTCCCTTTCCGACGGTGAAGTAGAACCACATCAAAGTAACCAGAAGAAAATGGGCTTGTCAGAAGGATTTAATCACTTAATTAAGAAAGCTCTGGTAAGCAAAATATCTTTTGGTTTTTCTTGCAATAAATAAGTAGGATGTGTGTGTGTGTGTGTGTGTGTGTGTGTAGAAGTGGTAGAAGTTTGGATATGGAGATGAGCTTGTGTATGGATTACATGAAACAGCAGGGGGCTTTTGGTACATTGAAAAACTGGCTATTATATCAAAGTAATTATTACTTAATTAACTTGTCGCATTCACCTGCGTCAGCCCACACGGACATTCTTCATCTAATGTGGTCTCCTTGGGTTTTTTTCCTGATTTTGTCTATATGTATAAAGACGGCTTCATTTACAATGTTTTACAATATTCATGGATTGAAGATACACGAGCGGAGTTTTAGATTTAACTTTACAGTTTGGCTCTTTCTTGGCAGTTTGGCATGTCAATATTATGCATATATGAACTATTTAATGGGAATTTACTTGCATGATGGTGGGATCCGTGTACTTGTACTTGTATTAATTATGCAGGAGATTAAGAGTAATTATTGTACTTATGGAAGTCATAATAATTGGGAGGGGCGAAGCTTTTTACGTACGAAAAAGGTCAAGAGAATAAATTTTATTTTGAATGAAATGAACGTGTAACTTGTTTGCAATAAGCTTGAATGGATGTTTTCTGAGGGTTTGAATAAAAACGTGGGTAAAAACATGTTTTTAAGTTGAATGGTATTTTAAGAGGCGTTCGATTTACGTTTGTAAGTACCGGCACCGGCTAATTTAGTTTCAGTAGTCGCACGTTGCCCCTTACTTGGCAATAAGAAACTTATTGGTAGGCGGAGAAAGTTTTGGCTATAGGCTTTTCAAAAACAA
>JAQFXU010006070.1:0-10741 GCA_034693705.1 Spatulosminthurus flaviceps | reverse complement strand
TTTGTATTTAAGTCTGTATCTCCGGAACTACTGGGGCGATTTGACTCATTTTTGAACTAATATGTTCAGAAATAAGTGCAGGTTTTCATCGTTTTTGGAAATTTTTAAAAATGACTGAAATATAGTGGACAGAGTAGAAGTAAGTTGCAACCTCAGGCTCTATCGCATTTTAATGAGCAGGATAATCCCCAACTTACTTCTACTCTGTCCACTATATTTCAGTCATTTTTCAATATTTCCAAAAACGGTGAAAACCTGCACTGAAAAACTTATTTCTGAACATATTAGTTCAAAAATGAGTCAATTCGCCCCATTAGTTCCGGAGATACAGACTTAAATACAAAAAATGTTGTTTTTGGCCATAATTCCGGAACAGCTTAAACTATTAGAAAAATTCCAACGCCGTTGCTTATGACACCCTGCAGACGTTACTTTTGCTGAAATGATTAATTTTAAAAAATGTGATGTTTTGGGCTTACACATTCCCCGTGGACTTACTCTATATGAATTTTCGTACCGGAGAAAACTTCCTGGTCTTCTTCAGTTTTGATTTTATCGGATTCCATGTGTTGGAGAAAAGCTTCAATGTAACTTTCTGGTTCGGTTTTGTAGGTTCCTCTCGCCCTAATTTCATTAACTTGGTTCTAAAAGGACAGCATTAGGCGTTAGCCATATAAGCAACGAAAGTTTTACTTGAGAAAATACAGTCAGCCTCTTTACAACAGCATTCCCATGGGACCACTAATTTATGACCGCTCTTGGACATGCTTATATTGACTATGTTTTAATAAAGGTAGGATCTACCAACGCACCGCACCGCTACAATGAGGGAACTGCTGCTGACACGGCCAATATTTCGAGGCATGGCTGCACTTGTATCAAAAGGAATTTAGAAAACCAACCTTCAAAAATATATGCATTTTATCATCGATGTCGCTCAGATTTTTGGTTGTGAAGTAAGATGGGAACCATTTCAACAAAAATGGGTAGGCTGCAGGCGCCCCTTCCATAATCTTGACATTTCGAGCAAAGTCCGCCATTAGGTCGACCAACTCTACTATTTTAGTGTCCGAATGTTCGAATCTTATATTAGCCGCGGATGCCCATGCAATATTAATGCTCGGGACTCGAAACAAAGTGTGTGGCTGTACAATGCCATTGCTCTGCTCAATAGCTTCATCCAACGTTCGGGATAATTCGTACATTTCTGTATCGACGAATTTTTGTTGGAAATTAGTTTTACCAAAACCAAAGTCTCGAAGATGTCGCATAGTAAATCTACGGGTTGGTCTCCATATCTCAGCGGATGCGGCTAATATTCCTGTGCAGACAATAATAATTGACAATGCAAATTATACAATTCTATCAAACGCTCTTCACAGATAAAATCACACGGTCACTTTGTAACAGCCGTAATGACGAAAGATAATGTTGAGCTTCCTTCATAAACCAATACTTGTAAAATAAGTGGAATTAGTGCCATAAGTAGGGAATGCTATAGTTAGGTTTGACATTATGTAGACAAATACAGTAAGCTGATACACTTTAGTCAAGAAAATCATACCAATTCTTTTGCCAAAACTTCGATGCAAGAACCAATCGGTATCAAATCGATTTAGAAAGTCTTCACGATTCAAAACAGCCTTTATCGTGTCATATCCGCTAATAATGACTGGAAAACCAAAAAAATGTAAATAAAAAAAGGATATAAAATATTAGTTTTTAATTCTCATGCAAAACTCACCCGCGTTGACAACTCCGATTTGTAAAAACATAATGTCCCCGTATTTTTTCGCCAACTTTGTCACAGCTTTGTACGGATATTTCCCATCAGCTTGCTGGATTTGCCAAATATTCCCAATCAGGGGTAATCTCATTGGGCCTGTGTACAAATCAATATAGTTTTATCATTTCTCAAAAGGATTTCACCGAGTATGTATTGTATAATTTCATAACTCACCTGGGGGTAGACGCCGACTTCTCCGATCCCATAATTGGTAAATCCATAAAATGGTTAAAATCCCAGTCAAATACCAAAAGACACTCTCAATTAATGCCATTGTTAAAAATACCCTGGTAGGGTTGTAGCTTGAAGGAAGCAACTTCTCCTGCGTGCAGATCGCAATGCCCACTAAGTATTATATCCAGATAATGTATTCCCTTAAAAACTTTTGTGCTTGTCATTTGAACTTTAGTAAGTCCTTGATTAACACTATCAACAAGAGCTTGTATTGTCCAAAAAATATTTTTTATCTTTTGTAAACACTCGAAGTTATGCTATTTGCGTTGTATACATACATTTGTACAACTTACAGTGTATATTTATTGGCCATCATCTCAATCCTGTATGGGAAATTCTGTTCGAACTGAACAAAAGCAGTGCTGACCATCACAATAGTCTCAAGCACTTACACAATGTCCTTGCCATTTCTCAGCTTAGACTGAATACTCAATTACGTATTACCAAAAAAATATAAAAGCACAACTAGTTCAATACGTACATTCATGCATATGAAGGTTATAGAATCAAAGTACAAAAAATCTACTTTTATCTTTTATTACAACACTATTGTGATAGTACGATCCCGTGCTACGGGACATCATGGAGAGACCTCGATCGATAGATATAACAAAACATATTTCCTGTGCGTACTAATTAATCTCAAGATTGAAAAAAGTTTAATAATTTCTTTTTGATTCTCAAACTGACGTAATTATGAAATATCACCGGCCTCACACACTGGTTCAAAGCCAGGTGGGATACATCTGATAAAGTACACCCCCGCAAATTCATTTCCAATAAAAAAATATTTTTGAAATAAAAAAAAGTGGGGTTTATACTCCGATTCATACCCGAAGGTCTAACAGAGTTGTCAACCATCTTAAATTAAGCCTTTATTCAAATCAGTTACAAAGTTTCAATGGTTAACCCTATCTATGAGGAATCCTCGCACAAGCTGTCAAAGGTCTGAGCGGTCAGGGGAAAAACCCCTTTCCTTGAGCCAAATTACATATATACCATCCCCGGGATTCGAACACGATGTATGACTCAAACGACCCTCGAGTAAACCCGAGTCCATTGCCGCTACGCTAATGGAGCTTGTCATATTTTTGAAATAATCACATGTCTAACTTACTGATTATATGTACATCATTCCAAAATTGCAAGATTTTCAATTTGTAAATTTACTTTTCGTTTTGTAAATATAAATGCTCATTGTATCTCGTCGCATGTGATCTTTTGTTTTCTAGGACCAATCACGACTTTACCCGAGGGTGCGGCATTTGACCAAAATATTTTTGTTCTTGTTGGGGGTATGGTTCGGGAAAAATAATGAAACAATTCCTACAGTTACCCCCCTCCCGGCTGGGGGAATTTTCTCTTATACAAGTGGCCACTGCTATATCTCAGCACTTGAGCATCCGAATTAGTTAAAATTTTAAACTTAAGCTTTTGAGATAAAATTATTGGGGGTCTCCACTCTTAGTTTTCGATTTTCGGTTTTTCGGGGAAAATGGCAATTTTAAAAAATGGGGACCGCTCTAGAATCACTCAAAAACTCCACATACCCGATTCAGACCATTATTGTCGAAGTTACAGACGGAACACTGAAATTGACTGCTGGAAATCTTTTTAATTTCGATATTATGTCCATAACTTCGGCAATAATGGTCCGAATCGGGTAAAATCTGGTATGTGGAATGTCTGGGTGATCCTAGAGAGGTGTAGACCTCTATTGAAATTGCCTCAAGAGCTTAAGTTTAAAATTTTAACTCTTATGGATGCTCCAGTGGTGAGATAGAGCAGTGGGCACTTGCATAAGAGAAAATTTTCCGAGCCGGCGTGGGAGGGTGGGGGGGGGCGGGGGTACATGTAGGAATGCTTTCATTATTTTTCCCGAACCTTACCAAGTACCCCAAACTAGGAAAACAAATTTTAGTCAATTCCCGCATCCTCGGGTAAAGACTTGATTGGTCCTAGAAAAACAAGCTAATGTAAAATAATTCTTAAAATCTAGTTTGACATCGTTATTATTCGGATTTTATAGTAATGGCTTGGAAATTGTCTTAGTTTGAAATGATTTGAAATATTGATGGGCAATTTAAATATTTCCGTAATATTTCCAAGTGTGGCTGGCCAATTTAAAAAAAAAATTAGCAAGACAGAATCAAATAGAAATAATGTGTTAAATACTATTGTGTTCAAAAACTGGTTGCTCGTCCTGTTTTCGCAACTGGCTAAAAAATAACTTGTAACGAGTCCTTTCATTGATTTGCGAAACCGGTGACAACATTTGGACGGCGTGTGTTTTTAGGTTTATCATAGAGGTTTCACTCATCGTTCATAGTGCAATGGCAGCGTCAGGGAAAAATAAAAAGATACCCAATTACCCAAATGATATATTTGTTAAAGCAGTGATAAAGCTGGTACTGATATTACGCAATTAAATTGTGTTTTCAAAAGAGCCTTTGTATTCTTGATCACGTAATTAATAAACTTAACACAAAAAAACTCATATAAAATTCATTTTAACTTTCCTGCGTTTCACAGTTATCCCGAACCCCCACAATCCGGACAAAGAGAATTTGACTATGTATGCACCATTTTATCCCTTTACTGCTACCACGCTACGCTACCTTTAAAGGTCAAAATGACAAATTCTTCAACATTGCATTGATCAAATAGAGAGACATCACTTGCAGGGATCTGTGGTTCCAAACTCCAAGCATATTATTAAGAGAACGCCCTCCAATAAAAATAATGGAGATTTTGGAAATATGGCCACATGCACAAAAAAGGCCACCAAAAAAAAGGCCAGCACAAAAAAAGGCCACCACAGCTAGCTGCAGTGTGCCGGCCTTTTTTGCAGTGGCCTTTTTTGGGGGTGGTCTTTTTTGCAGCGGCTTTTTTTTTATTCTGTTGGTGTCATTTCAGGTAGACTTTGTCCTTGTTTAGCCCATTCAACTGAGGCTTGTATTGCTCACATTGTTTTATTTATCCTCTGTAAACACTCGAATTTCCATCTTGCATTTATATAACTTATTAACTTTTTTCCACCATATTCCACATGTGTAAAAAATTCTTTTCGAACTCAAGAAAAGTGTAATCATGACAAGCAAAACTGTTGTAATTTTTTGTCGGCTTGAACTACACCAAGCAAAGCAGTAGCAAAATAACATTCTAATTTGCGATGAATCTATACGTTCTATAAGTGCTATAATTTTCATAAGGGGCATACGTAAACGTTGCGCTGTTTAAATACGTACATAATTTGCTTATGATCCACACCTTATCTTTTGTTATACGAAAAATATTTTTAATCTATGATGCAATCATGAGTATGATAATAATAGATCGATCGGTTCTTCTCATTTACTTTACTCACAATGTAGAATTCAACAGTAGGAAAGAATTCATGGCATCTTCTTCTGTCACCCTACAATTTTTAGAAGGCTGATTTCGAAGGTTTAGATTTTTTGTTTTTTATGGGTAATTTTGGATGTACTTTTGGAAAGACCAAGCCTTGACCTTACTTTATGATGAAATTATTTGAATTCACAAGTTCAGCTGACGCTGATAGGAAAAGTTAAACTGCGGATATTTCAGTACTGTATTGTATTTATCATTCATAATTCTTATACAATTTTTGGGTTGTCAATTATTTTTATGACGGGTTCGAAATTCTGATACCGAATAAACACGTATTTATTACTTGCATCATTTAACCAATCTTTATGTAACCAACCCATTCTTAGTAATTCAGAAAAACCCCTGATATTTAAATATTTATATTGTACTTTTGCCAACTACTACATTTAGTATTTAAACAGACATACCACACATGAATTCCGTACACCACTAGGTACAAAGAACCAACAGATGGCGTGTACTTGAATGGGATTTTTAAAGTCTCCTCCTAACTTTAATTTCGTACTTCTGAGCAGACAAAACCCCGCCCATGATTGGATCCGAAACAAAAACCTGGCCAGCTCTAGCTGGTCTAAACTCATATTTCTGTACCAATTGAGTAAGAAATGCGAAAATGGTAGACTCAGCGATAATTTCTCCGATGCAGTTCCGCTTTCCTAGTAAAAGCCAAATTCAAACAAATTGAACAAATATTTCAAAATAGATGGGGACAAAAACCAGGCCAATTTTCTGTCAACTATTTTTCGCAAACCTGTGGCAAAATTAATAACCCTTTCAGCATTAATGATGTTATTTTTGTCGTCCAGGAATCTCGCTGGTCTGAAATTTTCTGGATCTCCCCAAAATTCTGGGTCCATTAGTGCACTGTACAAGTTTATTATTACTAGAGAACCCTGAAATATAAATAAAAGATATGAATGATGGATACAAGTTAGAGTGCTTTCATCTTCGTCCACCATTTCAAAATATCAGCATGACTTACCCCGGGAACAACAAGCTTATCGACGGCAGTGTCTTTGTAGACCTTTCTCGGCATGAACGGGACCAAATGATTATGCCGATGTAGTTCTAGTATTGTTGCCCTAGCATAAGGTAAACTGCGGAAACAATAAACAATGTCAAAATGATTCCTTTATATTTTGAATGCCGCAAAGTTAAGAAGAATGCTACCTTGGTTTATCCGACAGAGTTGCCAAACGTCCACTCCCAATGACAGTCTCAAGCTCATTACGTAATCTTTCTTGGACTTCCGGATACATGGCGAGCCACATTAGAGCAAATGTCAATGTGTTGGATGTGGTGTCACTTCCGGCAAGAAAAAGATCGTATAGTGTAGCAATCAAGGATTCCTCTATAGTCAAATAAAATAACTCTTTGATTATTAAAGCCTTTGCTGGAAAACTGATCACAAAAATCATTTATATAATCTTAGCTAAAAATAATGAATAGAAAATTTTAGGAACTTTCGTACCAGAGAAAACTTCCCGGTCTTCCTCTGTTTTGACTTTATCAGATTCCATGTGTTGGAGAAAAGCTTCAATGTAACTTTCTGGTTCGGTTTTGTAGGTTCCTCTCCTTCGAATTTCATTAAGTTGGTTCTAAAAGGACAGCATTAGCCATAAGCCATGTAAGTAACGAAAACTTTTACTTGAGGAAATAGAGTCAGCCCTCGTTACAACAATATTCCCTTGGGATCATTAAATTAATGACCGCTTGTGGACATGATTATCATTGACCATGTTTTAATTAAGGTAGGATTGTCCACCACCGTTACATTGAGGGAACTGCTGCTGACACGAACGTTATATAAAGGCTTGACTCTACTTGATTCAAAATAATTTTAGAAAACCAACCTTCAAAAAAATATGCATTTTATCGTCAATTTCACTCAGTTTTTTGGTAGAGAAGTAAGACGGGAACCATTTCAACAAAAAAGGGTAAGCTGCAGGGACCCCTTCCAAAACAGACGCACTTTTGGTAAACTCCGCCATTAAGTCGACCAGCTGCACAATTTTAGGGTCCGAATGTTCGAATCTTATATTAGCCGCGGATGCCCATGCAATATTAATGCTCGGGACTCGAAACAAAGTTTGTGGCTCCACAACGCCATTTTTCTGTTCAATGGCTTCATCCAATATGCGGGATAATTCGTCCATTTCTGTGTCGACGAATTTTTGTTGGAAATTAGTTTTGCCAAAACCAAAATCTCGGAGATGTCGCATAGTGAATCTTCGAGTTGGTCTCCAAGTCTCAGTGGGTGCAGCTAATATTCCTGTGCAGGCAATTATAATTGACAATAGAAATAATACATCTACATTTCTAGTTTCCGCATCTCATTGAAATGATGAAAAAAGTCTTTTTATATTAGCCGTGCCCATAGCCGGACAATACCCGCCTAAGTTGCATAGCCGCTACAATGACGAAATAACAACATCTCAAACTTCCTCCACAAACTAGTTTGTGCAAAATAAATACAACTAGAGCCCCCACCAGCCACAATGGCTGGACAGGCGGCATATAGCAAAAACTTCAGCGCGGCGGTCTGTTGTTGCTCATGCGCACGACTGTGAGCATTGAACGAACGAACGAACCAAGACCCAAGACTCATTTAAATACTTAGTATAGTACTTACAAGTATAGTATTGATTTGTATTGATTAAGGGATAGTCCCATAAGTAGGACATGCTATAGTTAGATTCGACATTACATAGAAACATACAGTACGGTTTAGTAATAATTATGTCAGAAAAAACATACCAATTCTTTTGCCAAAACTTCGATGTAAGAACCAATCGGTGTCGAACCGATTTAGAAAGTCTTCACGACTCAAAACAGCCTTTATCGTGTCATATCCGCTAATAATGACTGGAAACCCAAAAAAATGTCAATAAAAAAAGGATATAAAATATTAGTTTTTAATTCTCATGCAAAACTCACCAGCGTTGACAACTCCGATTTGTAAAAACATAATGTCCCCGTATTTTTTCGCCAACTTTGTCACAGCTTTGTACGGATATTTCCCATCAGCTTGCTGGATTTGCCAAATATTCCCAATCAGGGGTAATCTCATTGGGCCTTTGTACAAATCAATATAGTTTTATCATTTCTCAAAAGGATTTACAAGTATGTATATGTATTGTATTAATTTTATAACTCACCTGGGGGTAGACGCCGGCTTCTCCGATCCCATAATTGGTAAATCCACAAAATGGTTAAAATCCCAGTCAAGAACCAAAAGACACTCTCAATAAATGCCATTGTTAAAAATACCCTGGAAGGCTGGAAGCTTGAAGGAAGTAACTTCTTCTCGGGACTACAAATCCCAACTGAGTATTATCCAGAAATTATTTCCTATAAAAATCTTTTGTGCTAGACCCTGTCCTTGATTATCCAATTCAAGCAGGGCTTACTTTCCACAAATAATTGTTTTTTTATCTTCTGCAAACACTCGAACTTCATTTATGCAATTATGCGTTTTTGTACAGCTTACAGTACCCATTTATGGACCATCAACTCATTCCTCTGGAAAGTCCTTGTAAAACTGGTAAAAAGCATCGTCGTTATCGACAATCACGTGATAAAAATAAAATTTCCTCGTAAACTGTCAGCTTAGACTGAAGACTGAATTATGTGATCCATATCCATATGATCCAAAATAACTTACTTTACAGTTTACACACATCAAGAGTGGAAGTATCCTTCATTGAATTGCGAAATCGCTGACAAAATGGACAGTGTGTGTATATATATATGTTTTTATGCTTATCAGATTTACGTCTTCCTCATAGTTCACAGTACAGTGCCATGGTCGTAGAATAATAAAAAGATACTGAAATGACATGTGATAAATCCGGTACTGATATTACGCAATTAAACTATATGTTTTTAAAAGAGTCTTGCATCTCTTCCACCTTTCAAATTCAATAAAGATAACTCAAAATCATTTGTCATATTGAAACTATCAAGTTGTATCAAGGCCTAAATTAGAAACTTTCGTAATATCCTCCGCAGCTATGAATAACAATTTCTGTCACTGATAAAACTCTAAAATAATAATAATAATTCTCTAAATCATATTTATATCTATGCATTATTTATTGTTAGTTGCATTTGTAAGAAAACAGCATAAGTGACAAGTAACGTTTTAGCAATACTAAGGTATACCTAGCAATACTGAGGTATTAATTTGAGACAATCGACTATCGCAAGTATCGCAGTATTAGTCGTTGGTTCCGTTTGAATTTCGAGCGCACGCCAGTATAGCGCGGCCAGTTTCCATATGCTGCATGACTTTCAGCCACATCTGCGACTGAGTTTTTCTAGTTTAAGTATTAATTTGGTCTTGTCGTAGTAGTAGTCGTAGCATTAGTCGTCTGCTCTCAGTTGTGCGTATGAGCGAAAACTCTAACCTCCGCTACAGCGCGGCATTAGGCGGTGCTCTAGTTTTTCTGCTTAAGTTTTTCCTAAATGCCGCCTGACTTCCAGCCACGCCTGTGGCTGGGTTTTTCTGGTCTGTATATACTCAGGCGGATTTGTTAATTTAGAAAGACTTTTGGTGCTGTATAATATACATATATCTAGTATAGGTAATTCACTGTGACATAAATGAAAGACTAAAGGGAAGAAAGAGATAAAAAGGACAATTCAATCTCATGCAATCAACGAACAAATCTTCCCATCCGGGCGTGCTCATTTTCAGACATTAAGACTTTTATTATTTATTAAATCATCCTCCGATGTTTAAACAGAACTGGCTTTAATTTCCTAGGACTCAAATATAGTTAAGAAATGAAGACCGTACAGCAGTTTTTCTCAATACCACACAGATTTGGAAGCGAAATATCATTGATATTCTCAATAGCAACAGATCCCTCCTTCTCTCATCTTCTATCTTCTCGTCTTCGACCAAAGTCCAAAGTAAGCAATGATTCGGTATGCAAAGCACCAAAACACCAGCCCAGCAAGATTTATATAATACCGACCCTAGAAATTAAATAAACAACAGTAATAATTGTTCTAGTGTCACTCTATTTTAATGGTCATCCTGTAAGATAGAATTATGGGGCCCTGTGAGTAGGGCTGTAATTTGTTCATGTAGTTATTGTTATTGTTCTGGTCAGACATGAACAGAACAATATAGTTGAATATTGTTTTGTTCTGCGAATTTTGTTCTTAGTTATTGTTCACCTAATTTTGTTATAGTTCTTTTAATATTGTTATTGTTATAGTTCAGGTAATGTATTTCTCCGCCCTTCCCTAATTTGTTTTGTTATTGTTCAGTTCTTAAGCTTCAGATATTGTTATTGTTAT
>JAQFXU010006069.1:0-10741 GCA_034693705.1 Spatulosminthurus flaviceps | reverse complement strand
ACCGATTTTCAATATACCCGAAGATTTGTTTGGGTACGGGTACGGGTACCGTGTTTTTGTACCCATGCGATGCACTAATAGCTATACATTATTGGCTCAAATCATTTGTTATAATATCATGGTACAATTAAGTGGAATTCATAAAGGGGCTGTGAGGAGCGTAATTATTTAATAATTATTAAAGCGTAAGAGAAAATCCATCGGGTGTAAACTGATGAATGTCCTTCAAAAGGTTCTCAGTCAGACCTAAAGCTTCTTTCAGACTTGGGGCAAATTGAAGTGTAAATCAAAATTGTATTAATTTCTGCATACCTCAAAAAGATTCAGGGAAAATAAAATGATTTCTGATATTGATTTGAGACTAAATATGACCGCAATGCAAATAATAAGTAAACTGAATATTCTTCCCTTGATTTTGGACCCAAACACGGGAAAAGTTGAATTTGAGTGGGATGTGTGGAAACTGCGAGTGTGGAAATTCAACATGTTTTGGCTCCAAATAATTTTCTTTCTCAAATGTCTTTTCTTCATTGAATTACATAGCCAATTCAATATACTTCAGTTGATGGCGTATGCCGTCCATTTAATTTGCTTAGCTTTGGCAATTTACGAGGCTGTCTTTCTATTTTATTTGAAGGGACACGAAAATGCCTACGTCCTTAGTTTGATTCATAAGGAGAAAGGATTTTCATATCTTCAGAGTAGTCAAGGTAAACTATTCCTTCTTGTAATTTTTCTCACTGCAAAATACCTCTCACTCACATTTTATTGTTTGCCTTGCGTGTAAATACAAGTGTTTTAAGTTTATGCCAATTTATCTATACATTATACAAGCGCGGATTATCCATAGAGTACTATTTGTATTTTTGCAGGGGACAAAAGCTGGAAGCGCTGGATACTTTCTCTGAGAGCTCATTCTGGCTCGGAACTAACAGTTATTCTGCTTCCATTATTCTATTACGTTGTCTTCGGTTCTATCACGTCCTTAATAATTTTTGCTGATGAGAATTTTAGTTTTTTGATTTATTTACATCTACCGGAAAATTTCCGAAATATTTGTACTTTCATAGTAGCTTCCCTTTTGGATACTTATGTTGTCATTCTTGCAACACCAATCCACTACCTAGTCGCATACATTGGTCTCAATGAAGTTGGTCTTCTCACAGTAGCCACGTTTCCAGTGTTAAATGATAACATTAAGTAAGTAAAATATCCCTTCTTTTCATTAATAATAATGATTCTCTCTTTGAATTCGCGGAGTTTACACAGGATTCAATAAGTGCAAATTACAATTACGTTGTTGTGTAATTTTACGTTTTAACCACATTTGTGCATGTAATGATGGTAATATTGACTATATGTATATTATTATGTTAAAATAGTCACTTCAAAAATGGACGCACCTGGATGATAAATCAAATTTCCATGGGATTTCGGATAGCTACACTGAAAATCCAACTTCTTAACTACGTTTACGCAGATTTGCATTATTTTATAAAAATTCTACTACTATTTTTATCGATAAGTGGTACTTTCGTGGGCCTGAGAGATTGGACAGACACCGTGGCACTTTTAGGCTTCTACATGGGAATGTGTTGCTCTGCACTGTACATCTCATTGTTTGGACAAATGTACCAAGTCCCGGAGGCGATAATCAAACTGAAGCGGAAGGCAACTTTTGTTGAGAGTGGAACGGGCGGGAGTTTTCAAACCAAGTATCTCAACAAATTCCTGGCATCAGTTCAAGTTAGTAAAATCAAAGCAGGGATGTTCCACGACATTGATCAATCCACAACGCCCACTTTTATTGATTTTGTTTTTGGACACATTGTGGACTTGCTCATTGCTTTTCCTTAGGATATTGGACATATTTTTTGGCAAAACTGAAAAATTTGTATATATCTCTTCGCTGGAGAAGCAAAGGTGAATAATGCATGAATTTTCGTAGGTATAAATTGAAAAAACCACCTCCCTATTCTTGCGTGCTATTTGACTCAAATTGCTTGCTAAAAAATGGAGATGATTATTTCGATTTGCATTTACGCAAATTCGTGCATTATTTACCTTTGCTGCTCCAGTGACGATATGTAAAAACAAATGTCAACAAATCTTGGAATAATTTTGTTAATCTGCACAAAACAGTTCACCAAATAAATAAATGAAAAACCCCCATTATTTTAAAGGGGGCACCGCAAGAATTGAGTGCATAATGTATCATATATTATCCATAATACATTGAATTTGTTTATATTCAAGTTTCTAGACATGTGTTACATATGAGAGTTAGAATAGAGATTTGGAGAGCTTGAGATGGTGTGAAAAGTTGAGGAGCATGTGGGTGAGTGCTTAGGATTATAATCTATTGCATCGAGGGCCTTCATCCATCAATTGTTTTTTTCTACTCAAGTTTTTGGATTTTCGGGAGACACATTACAAAGCTCGAGCAGAGATTTCAAAAAGAAATATGAAAGTGCAAAGGAGACTTAAAGCAAACAAACTATAAAAAACAAGACAGATAGAGCTCTTCATGTTCAAAGCTTTCACTCTTTCTTCCTTCGAGCTAGCAACTGTGTGAGGCATTTTAAATCTTGGGAACCGAATCTTATCCCATTTTTCCCACAACCGGAGAAGTCCACTGTCCCACATTGACAGAATTCTCTTTCTCGCATAATCATACTTTGACTTGAATGTGGCCGGCCAAAGAAGAAACTGGTCCTCAACGAATAAATCGTCATCCAGAACTTCTCCATTATGTGCAAATTTCAAACCCTTTTTAATCATGATCCTACGGACCCTTTCCCAATGAAATTTCAGATGCTCAGAAAAAACTACCAAAGCTGTTTTAGGTTTGGTTAGTTTCTCCACAATCAGTGAATTCAAGTCAGCCAGTGGAGTACAAACCCAATTAAATGGGAAACCCAAGGACGTGTTCGTTGGATGAATTCTTATGAATCCATTGTTATTTTGAAGAGGGTCATCTCCATATATTAAATGTGTTTTTGAACCCCAACAAGCAGTCATACGAATTTCAGGTATTGTTTCATTATTAACAAAGTCCTTCCAAGGTTCGACTGCATTTGCCTCTGGAAGGTACAAAGTAAAATTCGTCAAGTCTTCCAAATAGCGCCATTTTGTAGTGAACTCACCGTCTGTGATAAACGTGGTTTTCAAAAATGCTTTGTAACCATTGGAAATGACAATGCCGGACAAGAGCCAAGCCATAACAAGGAGTCCCAAGGATTTTGAATTGTCCCACCCACTACTCCCGAGACTCGAGCCCTGCTCCAAGAGATTTCCGCACACTGATTGCGTTGTTTTTGAGAAGGATTCAACGCAAAGACGATTAAAAGAGAAAGATTTTATGGAAAGTATCACGGAGATGAAAACTGCGGAAACAATAATTGCTATCCAAGCAGTGGGTAGAATTGGCGATGAAAACAAACTCAATTCAAGCTGGGGGGCTTTTACTTCGTCAGATGTAATAAATTTCAAGCCACGTCTTATTTTTGTGAACGGAAATATGGGTTGGATTTCGTAAATAGGAAACGGTTCCGGGTCACTTCTCAAACTTGGATGAGTACCATTCGGTGAGGTGCTGAAATTAAAATCGTGGGTGACGTAATAAAATACCGTTTTACCCATTCCCCATGGCTCATTCCTACGAAAAGGATGTCCCATTTGAATGTGCTCTTCTTCATTTGATTGCTTGAACATGTTTTCAACGGAGTTGAACCATTTCCTTTTCTTGCCATAGTTTGTGTGTTCGTCAAAAACAGTTTCCATTTTTTCTAAGCAATTGGAATTTGAACAGTGGAAATTGACGTTGCATGTAAGAGCGTACCAGCAAAAGAAAAGTCCTTGAATTTGTTCCCCCTTGTCATGAACATAAAGAGTGAAAATAGGGACGTTAAAAAATATGAGATCCACATCACTTGCAACGTATTGAGCGAATTCCAAATGGTCTTTAAAGCTTGCCTGAAGTAGTAGGATTACAAGACTTGGGAAAATTTTGTGCCACCGTATTTGGTAAATCAATGATGTAGCCAAAGAAGAAGAACTCGTTGCTGTTGACAAAAGTATAGCCATATATACACTGCAACGAAGGTGAGCCATTTTGAATGAATTGTGCTTACTCTCGGTAAGGAATGAAAATGGTCCTTGTCTTTCTGGCCGGTACTGTGTAAGCTCGTAAGGTGTGGCGATTTTACTGTAATCCACGTTTCTCGCAGCCTTAAATAGGAAAAGGAGACAATCCTGAAAATTTTCGGTTAGTTGCCCCAACGTTGAGATGTCAAGGTCGGATGTGAGGGTAATAACCGGATTTACTGCTAAAGCCCCAAAAGTTGTGTTCAGGTCGGCCGACATTTTTGTGACATTTGTTAACATTTCTCTATCACCGGTGACCAATTGAGTTGCATCCACCATCTTTTTTGTCGCTTGGGTTACTATTTCAGCTTTTCTCAACATTTTGATTGAATCCGCCGGAATTTGTGCATCAGACACTAAGTCAGTTCCATTGAAGAACTCTTCAGTTTCTGCGCTTAAAATGTCGTTTGTGTTGGTTGAATTATAAGCTACGATGTTAATCCCCCGTGTTTTGCGGTACCATTTTTCAGAAGCGTTGTTGGAAGTTTCCGTCCATTTGACTAAAGTTCCATTTGCATTATCAAATATTATTGATCTATTCGCCAATGTTTCCTTTGCTTGGCCCAAGATTTCAGAAAATGCATCTCTGGATTTGATCACGAAAATGAAGATGAATAGGCAAGGGATAGCGGAAGGAATCATGATTATTACAATATTATGCAAAAATTTTAATACAGTATCTTAATGTACCCTTTTGGTCGCTTGATGTAGATTATTAAATTATCTGTTATAATACGATATTGCTTGAAACCAAAGTGAATATTAACGTTTGAAATGAAGAAACTTGCGAGTGAAGATAAAATTACTATTCCAAGGATAACCTGAACAAATATTGAACACACTTGAGCGATCAAATTAAACTAAAATGAATTACAATTCTTATAAAGGAAAGGTAAAAACATTTTTAAACTAGTTTTTATTTTAAACTCTCCCATTTTTCTGTCTTATAATAAGAGCCCCTCTAAAAGTTACTCAAAGTATCTTAGCACTTGCTATTTTGAAATATCCATCAGCTTGTGGTGCATACAAAAGTAAATAACGTTATAACATTCTCTCGTTGAACAAGTCCGATGAACATTAAAATCTTATAAATGATAGCTGCTTATTATTTGTTTGCACTCCATAATAACTTCTATTTTTAAGTAAATGTCGTTTCCATGCCGATGTGTCTGACATTTGAAACCCCAACTTAAAATTATCATGGCTCCGCCATAATTTGAGGTCTTCCCGTAAATCAGCATCAGCTTATTTCGTTTCCCACAGCTGTTTGCAAAAGGCGCGCGCCTTTCCCACATAGTGTGTGTTAAATAATTCCAGTTTTCAACAATAAGAAAACCTAACCGGAAATTACCCACATCTAACACAGAGTTGTCAAAACTCTGCAACAAACCAACTTTGACAAACACAAGGGCAATACCGGGTGGAAAATTCCAAAAGAAATATGAAACTACAAGCGAGAATTATCACAAAAAAACTAAGAAATACAAGCAAAATGGAGCTTTTCATATTCAAAGCATTCACTTCTCCTTCCGTCGAACCCTGAACAGTGTGAGGCATCTTAAATCGTGGGTACCGGATTTTATCCCATTTTTCCCACAACAACAAAAGTCCATTGTCCCACATGGACAGAACCCTCTTCCGGGCATAGTCATACTTTGAATTGAACGTGGCCGGCCAAAGAAGAAACTGGTCCTCAACGTGCAAATCATCATCCAGAACTTCACCATTGTGTGCAAATTTCAAACCCTTTTCAATCATGATCCTGCGGACCCTTCCCCAATGAAATTTCAAATGCTCAGAAAAAACTACCAAAGCTGTCTTAGGTTTGGTTAGTTCCTCCACAATCAGTACATTCAATTCAGCCAGCGGAGTACAGACCCAATTAAATGAGAAACCCAAGGTTACATTCTTTGGCCAGATTTTTATGTGTCTGCTGTTAATGTCAAAAGGGTCGTCTCCACATATCAATAAATGAGAAGTTCCGTAACAAGCAGTCACACGAGCTTCTGGTATGGTTTCATTATCAATAAAGTCCTTCCAGGGATCTAAAGAGTTGGCCGTTGGAAGATACAAAGTAAAATTTCTCAAATCTTCCAAATAGCGCCATTTCGTGGTAAACTCATTCTCTATTATGAACATGGTTTTCAAGAACCCTTTGTAACCATTCGAAATTACAATTCCACTGAGGAGCCAAGTCATTAGAAGGAAACCCATGGACTTTGATTTTCCCCATCCGAAGTTCCATAGATTTGAGCCCTGCTCCAAGAGACTTCCATAGATTGAGAGTGCAGCAGCACAAACATATCTGATTGTGAGATAAGGGCGCCCCAAGGAGAACGCCTCTGTGGAAATTACTGCGGATGTAAAAATTCCTGTAATAGTAATTGCTAACCAAACTGCGGGATGCATTGGAGATGTAAATAAATATAAATCAAGTTTCGATGCTTTCACTCCGTCAGATGTTATGAATTTCAAGCCTCGTCTCTTTTTAACGAATGGAAATAGGTTTTGGAAATTCAAATAAGGACTCAGTTTTGTGAGACTGCTCAAAGATGGATGGTCGCCAGTCGTTGAGATGTTGAAGTTAAAATCTTGGGTGACGTAATAAAATATCGTTTTTGCCATCTCCCACGGATCTTTCCTACGAAAGGGATTTCCTAATTGGGTGTAATAATTTTCTTCTGATGGTTCAAACAAGTTGTCAACCACATTGAACCATTTTCTTTTCTTGCCATAACTTGTTTGTTGGTTAAAAATCCTTTCCATTTTTTCCAAACAATTGAAATTGGGACAGTGGAAATTGACGTTGCAAATACGAGCGTACCAGCAGAAGAAAACTCCTTGCATTTGTTCCCTCAAGTTGTCATGAACAGAGAGAGAGAAAATGGGGACGTTAAAAAACTTTTCGTCCACAAAATTTGCAATGCATTGAGCAAATTCTAAATGGTTTGTAAGGCTTGCATCAAAGAATAGAATTGCAAGGCTTGGAAAAACATTTTGCGAGAATATTTGGCGAATCATTGATCGTGCCGAAAATGAAGAAATAATCGTAGGGACTGACATAAAAATAGCCACATGTACACTGCAATGAAGGTGGTCCATTTTGAATGTGTGCTTACTCTCGCCAAAACATGGCTTTTGAGGAAGAGTTTCTAGCCGGTATTGGGTAAGTTGGTAAGGTATGGTGATTTCACTGTAATCCAAGTGTCCTGCAGATTGGAAAATGAAAAGGCGACAGTTCTGCAAATTTTCGGTTAGTTGCCCCATTGGTGATGGATCATTATATGTGCTGAGGGAAATGTCTGGAAATACTTTTGTAACATCAAAATTAAGAGTTGAAATATCTGTTGCTTCGGTCAAGATTTGGTTATTATCAGACAGCGTTTGAGTAGCTACGTGGAAATCATCCATTTCATTGTTTACAATTTCTTTAGTATCGGCCGCCACCACTGTCCGATCTTTGGATCGATGCACCAACATTTCAGTAAAAATAGTGCTGGACAAGGTCAAATAGAGTAATAAGTATAGGCTAAGGTTAGCGGAAAGAAACATGACCACTTATATTATGCAGGCAGTTATTTTCAGGTGTGTAACCTTTATGGGTCAATTTAATACTGAAATCAAATTAAGAAATTAAAACTTAAGATTTTTGTAGTCAGCAAGGCAGGTTTAGGGCAGCCAACGGGTACTCCGCCCGTGTCTTGGGTACGAGAACGCTCCTCACTCAATATGTAGATCCGGAATGGGTACGTCAGAATTTCGAGACCAATTTATTTGAGTGCAGTGGGATTAGTAACAGGTTCACCAAAGGCTGACCGAGGTCCCACTGGGAGCGGGTTCAAAAGATGAAACCCCGTTTTAGGAATGCTTTAATTTCTAAATACGTATTCTTCAATATTTTCAAAATCAGGAATGAATAGATGTGAGAATGTAGGAAAGATATTTCCAAGGTTATATCCAAGACTTGCTATTTAGAGCCTGAAGATGTCGGACTGTTAGACGACGAAAGCTTGCCCAAATAAAAAGCATAGTCATAATAAATCCACGTAAACCATTTAAAAACATGGATCCAAATAAACGTAATATTAAATTTTTTACAGCACTTGTTGGGGAGTAATCATGGAGGAAGCAACAATGATAGCTTTTATTTTAAAAAAATCAGCAACTTTGATTGAGTGGCACGTTTTACAAAATATTCGAAAAGAATTATTTCCCAAGTAGCCGTCAGGTTTGAGTATCTCATTCTTTAGTGAATAAAGAACCACTTAATGACAATTTCTAAGTCTCCTATCAACTGGAATCCGTACAAAGTTAATGGGCTTTACAAAATCCCATGACAAATCATTTCCCTCGTCGCATGACTTAAGAGGAACTTATTGTAACTAGTCGTTTTCTTTTGTGGGTTTTTTGTCTCTTTGCAGTTTCGAGAGTCGAATTTGTGGTAGCATCAAATTATTTATCAAGGAAAACGGTAATTTTTTATTTTCTGCATTTTTTTGTACACACACTTTTTGAGCGCGAGGGCCACTTCATGAGGATCAAGAAGTTCCGTGTCACAATATTTAATTATAACTTAATTATAGATAAAATCATTTTCAAGAAACTTTACTTTCGTAACTGCTTCCTTAGGTCTCTCTTTTTACAATTCATGCACAAGTAAATTTTCAGGACTACTAATTATCAAACTTGAATCTCAATTGAACTTGAACTTGCTTTTGAAAGCAATTTCTGAAATTTAGTATGAAGATAAACATCTAAAAATTTGACGAGACTTAGGCAGTTTTGGCAAAGGATATGAGCTACATTTTTCTGGTTTCCTGAAAATATTTGTTGCCTTATGATTTTCGTGTCGTTGTCATTTCAAAAGTCCACTAGTTTTTAATGAATCACTCAAAATTCTTTTGAAGCACTTCCATTCTCTTCCACACCAAAATGAATGAAGTCGTTGAGCGTAGCTCATCAATATTGTACAGTGTTCTTTATTTCTAATAGCTAACAAATTTAATTATTAATCCAAGTTCTGACAAAATTCCTGTCCATATCAGCAAACGTTATTTTACTATAATTCTTCCAGTATTGATATCCCAGAAAAATTCAAGCAAATAAGAGAAAATACAGGACCATCGCCACACCAATACACACGAGGAAATAATATGCGAGATAAATTGCGTGGGCAATGTAAATCCCCCCTAGACACTCCACTCTACAAGTAAGATATATAGATATTTAATACATATGTTTGAAAAATAATTAACTTGAACTTTGAAGCATTCCGTCCGGGTTCAAATTTTGAATGAATTTCCTGTACGGGTTGGGTGTAAAAAGTTAATTTAGAGGAAGTTGTTAAATAATCGTCGACGATCATGAATTAACATGAATAAAAAATCCGCTACAAAACATCCAATTCTTTTGGGGTACTACATGGAAAAATAACAAAATTCCGCCAGCCAATCATTTGCTTCCTCCTGGAGAAAAGTAAATAATTTTTCCTTTTGCCTCGCATCACTGCATCTCCTATAAAATGTTAATCAAAAAGGCCAATTATTAACTTATTATCAATGAAAGCTCCGTTGTATTGTGCGTAACCTTCATTAGTCAAATTTTTGGTTCCAATTGTTAATTGGTACACTTATCAGCTCAAAAATGGGAGTACAATTTTAAAATACGCTAAATTTTGGCAGAGGCAAATCGAAATTCTGAAAGTATGATTAAAACCTTTTCAAAATAGCTGCAGATCGTAATTTCAGTATTTCGACATCATCGGCCAGCAATTAAATGTGTCACAATTCTATGTGACGTTCTGAAAAACTTGAATACATGATTAGAAATTGTATGGGATAGTTTTGAGTTACACCTTCTGATTGTTCTAACAAATCAGCATTACTAATCTTCGAAATGATACGTGTATATGATCGGTGAAAACAAAAATAATTATTGTTCAAAACTCAAAAGCCAAAAGTAGGCTCCGGATTGGTTGGAATTTCTAAGGAAAAATTAACAAAAAGCTGTCTGGAATAGCGAGCTTACCATTTAATCCAGTAACAAGATCGGGAACAGAAATCTTGAATGTTGTACAGCTTTCCCCTTATGAATAAATTGTGCGCATCTTTCAAACCCATTTCTGAATTGTCCATTAACATGATAATCATGGTACAAATGTCCATTGCATCTTCAGCTTCATACTTATGTGTCAGATAAAAAACATCCAACAAATCCTTCAGTGACATTTTGAGTAGTTGTGTAGTGACATTTCCATCCATCATGAGACCCACGAATGTCTTCAGAGCAAGAAATGTCGTGTCGGAAACTCTAATGCAACCCGTTCTCTTCTCCGTCATATCAGTTTCGAATAGCATTTTCCTTAGCACTGGGCTAGAAGCTGAATTTAAAAAACATCCAATAACACCCTTCTATTATATTCTAAAACGAGTAGAATTTGTGAATGGACCAATGTTAGCGGAAATCGGTGTCTCCAATTTTTTGATTAATTTCTTGTCAAACCCGCTCGGAAATATAGCATAGGATTCTATAGGAAATTGGTTCCTTCAGAATTTACCAACTGTTTCCTATAAGTGACGAAAGCCACTCATAGTTA
>JAQFXU010006068.1:0-10742 GCA_034693705.1 Spatulosminthurus flaviceps | reverse complement strand
AGCAATTTGAAATGCATAGGACTTTGCTGGAAGTTACTGTAGCATTATTTGTACTGACTATATTCCCACGAAGTCAGTGGACCGGTATGGTGTCATGTCAGGTACATACATACTTGGTTAGTTTCTCTGACTGCCTCTCTTCGTCACCATCTCCTTCCGACAAATTGCTTCCCTATTCCCTACCACCCCCAACACACTCTCATTAAGAGGCTAAGTACCTTGAACATCCTCTCGCATCCAATCAACGTGTCCATGGAATATATTCCTCCTCACAGTTTCTGCCTGACTACTTATTCTGGCCATTATTAAAATAAACCTTTATTATTTACAATCTATCTGAAAAACTCGGCTCAGACTTACTTCTTGAAAATATAGTGAATTATTATCATCAAAAAAGGCCAAGAACATGGCATCAAATGTGCAAATACCTCGTTCACTTTCCCCCATAAAGACACACGGACAAACTTTTCTATATCCTCCAATAATGGAGAATCTACCTGTGTCCTTTGTACGTCGTCTTGAATTTAACTATCCAGAGAAAGATCGTCCATTGAAATTTCAAAAATCCTTACATTCTGAGAACTTGGAAAAGGAGGATTTTGATTTTCCTGAACTACAAGAGAGTAACACTCAAACGAAAATTGAGGTATCGAATAATGAACAAGAGCAGCATTTTTTCTTTAAACCCACATCTACGAAATCAATGAATGCTTTTGAGGATGAGGAAGATTTTTATCCTCTTTATAATAAAAATCATCCCCGTTACTATTCTGACAGCTACATTAGCTACAACAATAATAACCACCATAATAATTGTGAGGAAGATGTTGACAGTAATGGAAGTGAGACAGTTTGTGGCAATCAGAAAGGGAAGTTACTCATTGATGGGGTGACCATGGACTTCAAATTACAAGTTCTCCGCTGGGCTTATACTAAAACAATCCATTCTGCCGGCCATCGTTTCCACTTGGACCGTTGCTTTGTTCGCAATTGGATGTTGAATGAGGAGAAGATTTACAATTCGGCCAGCGAGAAAGGTATACAACGTTTTTATCAAATTAAACTATAAGACAAAATAATTGTTTTTATAGTATTCCTCATTTCATTTTTAATATTACAATGGTGCAATAATTAACATATAAATTAATGATTTAAGATAAATTGCTTCTTGCATTGGGTTCATATGAAAAAATGTTTCTAATTAATTATTATCATGTATTGCAATTAACTTATAATTGAACCTTTCCATACTTGAAAATATATAGGCAAAAGAAAATGGAGGAATTTCGACTCGAGAGTGATGCGACACTTGGGCTGCACGAGACCAGTTCCTGGAAAGGGAGCTGAGAGTTCTCTCATTAATGGAATCGGAGGTTTATCTTTCCAAGAATAATATACTGGAGTCCTGGATATACGTGAAAGTTGCAGTTAAAATTCCATAGTGTTCTTAACGTGTTATATTAATCCATTATGGATTCGAAGGCAGTCAAACTAACTTTTCTCTCTTCTTCAAGTCAAAGATTCTCAGGAAGTGTTCTCAATTAATGTGTAGAAATAGTATAAGCTGCACATAATTATTTTCACAAATTATTATAAACATATTAATTATAATGGTTACGTTCTCTATGTACTACCTCATACTTTCGCAAGCATCAAAACTAAAGCGAAGGAGAAAAATATTTTTTCATTGTTTTTTTTGTGTAATTTTATATTATATCCGATCGGTGTGTGGTAAATTATTGAATTTATGTATTAATATGTAATGGGAGTCGAAGTGAGTTTTTCTCATCCCTAAATTTGTAAATAAAAATATGCATTTTTAATACCTTTTCCACTGCATATAAATGTACATGGTATTTCTGGGGATGTAATGTAGACTTTCTAAACGATATTTACAAAATAATTTTTTAAGGTATCAACTTCCACACAAAATTCAAAAAGGGGACCGCCTCTCATTGACTTTTAGTTTTAGTACCCCCAAGGAATAATACAAGGTATTTGAAAGAGAAGCTGACTTGCTTCATCTCCTCTCTCCTGTTTTTTCCCTCATCTGTTTATTCCAATTTACAACGTGCTAATTCTAAGTTTAGAAATCGGTGGTGGTGATGGTCTAGTGTGTGTGTTAACATTAGGATACAATCTTCACACATTAGCTGAACATATCTATATGTACTCAAAGAGAGACTCCCTTACTTAAAATAAGCGTCACGTTGCACTTTCAAAGCATAAAGTAACGCTAAGTCTGTAATGAAATGAAACATCTGCTCCTACTCCGACCATCTCTAATGTAACTATACTTACTTAGTAGACAGAAAAACCTGTGGAAATTACAGTGTTTGTGAAGAGAAAGCGAAACTCATCAACCTGCTACGAATAAGTAGTAAATGCATGGAGGTTAAAAGCGAAAAAAAACCCAAAGAGAGCTCATCACACCACCAGCATTTTTTATAGAAAACGTAGTAGTGAAAAACAAGAGTTATGTTTGGGTCGTCTGCCAGAATAGCAGGAGCTCAACAGTATAGACAGAGAAACGAGAGAATAACATTATATAGAGCCTCCACTCACCTCTCTCTCTCTCTCTCATTAATATCTTACATCATTATTTGTGGTGTACATACAAATGAACTGACTTTAAAGCATTGAAATTCAGATGAGATCAAATTTATACCAGTAACATCAATGAATACTGCGAACTTGAACCAAATGGTTAGCCAAGATCCGGTAAAATATTGCCAACTCAAAAGAGACTAGTTAAAAAAACAAAAACAAAATATATTCTTTTACTCCCAATTCACTCTCTTAATGTATGCGCAAATGAAATACAAGTAAATATTTACGACTAGTATTTTTTCATACATGGAGCCGTTCCGCCCTCATTACTTCCTATACATACCTCAAGTTGTAAATCCATGAGAGGAAACGTATTTAATATTACTATTTTTGAAAAAAAATGTGTTCCCCAAAATCCATTCAAATTTACATACAAGTACATACAAAGAGTTTAAATCAATGGGCGAAGATACATAAGAGAGGAAATTTATGATGTTTTTAAAAAACTTGTTTGCGCAAAATTTCAATAATTTATGGGGTCACCAATAAATGCTTCCAAATGCATGTGTCGAGAGTAATGTTTCAAAACAATAATTAGCTGTGGAGGACTTATAACGTTTATAAAAGTCCTTGCTAGCCCAACATATCTAAATTTTATTTAAATTACAAAAGTCCATCGTCCGTCCTCTTGTTTTCTATATAGCTCATCCAGAAGACCCATAAAATGACACAGAATAAAAATAAAACTTTCCTTTACCATCAAATTACAGCTCCTCCCATTTAGCATTGTATCAATAATATAGGAAATCTCCATGAAGCTAGGACAAGTGACAGATAGTCAATAAACCTTGAAAATCTCCCGAAAAATAATTTCAAACTCACTTTCAATACAAGTATAGGTACGGACAAAACTAGACAAACACAAGAATTCCCAAGGCGTGATTCTATCAACTCTAGATATAGACACAGGATATAGAAAACCTTGTATACAGTCATTTCAAAGGAAATCCTCCAAACCAAAAGAATTTAAGGATATTCGACGCATATGTTTTCTGGTCAAAGAAAATAAACAATATTCACCAACGAACCATATATAGTACATATCTCAATAGAGGATTTCCTGGGACGAAAGATGAGTACGTGTCATAGTTTAAATATGCCCCAGCTTATAATTCTCAACTGTTTTATTCATTCCTTTAAACACTCATTCCTACGAACTAATTTAGCCGCAAACGTTTATTTTTCCATAACCCCCTTCTCAAAAAATAACACCTTTTCTCAAATGAAGATCAAAACAAATGCTAATTTTTCTGGGAAAAGGACAGTAACTAAAACAGATCCTCTCAACATCCCACCACCACTAGCAGCTCACAAAAACAGATAGAAAATTCTAGATCTATGGTTACTATGAATGTGTAGATGAAAACTGAAAAAGAAACCTTTTTTTCCCCGAATTCTTTTAGGAGTAAAAGTGAAAAAAATATTTCTGCAGAAAAATTCACTACATAAATGTATGACTTGTAGAAACTATAAAAGTCATGGTCCCTTCCGGTTTACTCTTGTTTTAGTAGAACGTGCCTTTTACACAAAAAAATTCAATTTATTTCCCAAAGACTCACTCTTCTGTACTGGCAAATTACTCAACCTAATTTCCAAAGCTTCTGTATGTATAAAAAAAGAATTGTATATATGTAATTTACAAATTTACTTGGAACAATTCGTTGTACTCAAAAAATACAGTGTAATTACTGGGGAATCCGGATACTTTTCCATGGAAAACTGAAAGACAAGTGCTGATTTACTTTGAGCAAATCCATCGATTGAGTTCATTGATCCTGTAAAGTTTGTTATATCATTCCAGGCAAAATAAACATTACGTCTCAGGAACAAAAGTTTTTAATGGCCGTATTATATATATACACACCCGTGAAAAAACATTATCAGGTTTCCTTGCTTTCACTTCCCAGTTTTCTATTTATTAACACTGCCATGCTCTGATCATTCCAAGGCTCATACAGTTTTCCCAACGAATTACAAACTAACATAATTAGCTCAATTTTTCATTTTCCCGTTCCCCTAAAACCTGATGACTAAAGTGGCAAGACTGGTATTGCATAGGATTGAAGCGTAAAAACGTAGTGCTAGCCACAAGATTCAATTACGAGTACAAGCCAATGACGTATATGCCATATACGTAATGACGTATGTATATGCTACACTACTTCCGAGAAAATACAAACCCTTGGAAACGTAATAGTTAAGGATGGCCAACTAAATTCCAGGATCGTTTTTAAGACAGTGATAAACCAGTTTAGAGCCAAGCCGTCTGGGCCTGTCTAATAAAATTCATACATACAAGTAGTAAACATTATGCATGTAATGCGCAGCTGGGGTAAAAAGTTCAATGTATGACAATTTTAGCTTGTTATGATGCACATCCACATTTATACGAAGCACAAGTGAAGAGACATTCAGCCAAATTGTAGTAGCTGGCGTGTATTCGTTGATATTTTTACCTTGAAATCTAACAAAATATGCTTTAAGATAGGTAAAAATGGATGTAGTAGGAATTATTAACGAGGAGCTCAATTACTATTAATATCGTTATCTATATTACTTTCGCGGTTGAAAAAAGACGGAGGAAGTGTTGTGATATGGCGAAAAGTATAAAACGAGAGAATCTTTAATGGAAAACCGAAGCCTTTGAAGCCCAACGATGTAATTAATAAATCACACCTGCACTCTGGAGGTACTACTTGTATAAATGCATGGTAATGTGAGAATTCTTCTCACAGTCACCTATCAACCTACAAAACTTGTGAGAAGACATGAAAAAAGTGCACATAACCGAACCTCCCATTATTAACTCAAGGTTTACACGTGCAGCTCATGAAACTAAAACTAATCAACTATGAGGAATGAATTTGCAAAAAAATACCTCTAAAAGACTGAAACCTTGATACCTCAATTCCAGATTATTGGAAAAAATCATCCATTTTATATGCATTCACCTCAGGCGAAGTATAGAACATGAGAAGGGCATAAAAAAAATATTATAATTTTATATGTTCGTGCACGGAATTTCAGAATTTCCCACGGAGTCCTATAAAACTTTCTCAACTGACAAAATTTCAAAAACCTTGACAGTTGAGCGTTGAGCTGAACTTTCAAGGGGCAGAAAACATAATATGGAAGGAAGGATCGATTGAGGCCTTGAGGTTTTTAAGATATTCATTTTATTCACAGTTTCATTCCTTTTTGTTTTTATTTGTTGTTTGCCAATTCGCAGGGAAAGGAAATCATACAAATTTAAAAAAAAATGGAAAGATGATAAATCCTGAAACGCATTTACTTTTGCGGAATCAATTGACTCCGTAGGAATGCCAAAAGGTTCCCTAACGTCCCATACACCAAAGAAGGTTTCAACAAAAGCTCACGTCTGGTCGTCCATGACATCCAACGACGGTAATCTTACTTAAAGTGAATTCTTTCGGCTCAAATAACTTTCAACCCATTAGACTTTTACTTGAGAAGAAAAACTACTAAAACTTTCATAACAAATGGCTGGGGCTGGCTGCATACGAAAGGATCATTTGAGCCTATCCATTTCTTCTTGCATGGTGTATAACATGGTACATATTTGTTTTTTATATATGAGGCTATCAGATCTACAGAGATTTGGGATATACGTACAAAGCTCAGCACAAACTGCTCTCTCTCACGGACCTTTCCAAATCCCTATATCAAGGCACTTATCCAGCTGCGTATACTACATTGTAGGAGTAGGAATATAATAAGAACGTATACGAATAGAAAAGTAGACCTTCGGGAGAAATTGTGTGGGCGCCTCCTGGCCATTTCTCTTGCATATCATCGATTAACTTGAACAGCACTTTTCTACTCTGGGCTATACTATAGCCACCGTCGCTTTCACTAACAAGCATTTTCCATGTGCTCACATCATATCCCTTTCCATGGGAATTACAGCTCTACCTCAAACAGCTTATGTACATACAGGAATGAGGCCTTGTTTTCTTATTTGATATGCAAGTGACTAAGTAAAATCCATCCACACATCTAAAACCATTCATTCATTATTGAACATTCTATGAAATTAGCTATTTCCTGACAACTTTTTAACCTTGGACTCACTGCCATCGATTTGCATATTCGGTGTACATAACTAGAAATACATAGGGGGAACCTTTTTTAACACGATCAATCTTCAACATCAAAAAACTCTTCCTGGAAATCGCAAAAGTACAAAAAGCTAGTAATTTCACGCAAGTCTTATCTATCCGTCATGCACACGACTTGAGTTAGCAATCATTATGCTATTTTTCCGGCCCTTTATACAAAAGCTCCATAAGAAAATTAATCCAAATAATTCTGTACTTTTCAAGTTTATAACAGCCCCTCCCATCACCTAAACCTAAACCTTGAGAAATCCTACCTTTGAACACACACGTCACATATATTTTATTTACTTGACATCCACTGGCGAATCGATAAAATATGCATAAAAAATAAAAGTAATTACAAGGCATCAAGCTATGAAAGAGGAAGCACAAAATCCTGTGCTAACAAGGATTTCCTCAACATTTTACCCATACTTTTAAAAAAAATTCTCGGAAAAGGAATCAGAATGTCCCGTGATTAAATATGAATATTGATAAGCACGCGCAAGCTGTAGAAACGTCTTGAGGGACAAGCATCAATATTTAAGTAAATCAAATTGTGAAGCGAAGGCCAGGGATATTCCAGGCAAAATGAATGGATAAATTTGGGCAAAAAATTCTATGAAAATTTCCAGACCCAACCCACTCTTTTCATCAATCTCATCTCACATTTATTCCATCATCAAACGCAAATTCTCCAGCCTACTTTTCAGCTCTGATCCGAATTTTATTATTATTAAATGAATAGATAATGAAAGGAATGGAATTGGAGGAAGAGAGAGCGCGCAAGCAGAAAGTGAGGGAATGAACGTATACAGAGAGAAAGCGATTGAAACTGAGAAGCAGTGGAAGCCAAAAGAAAAGATTGTAGACCAATTTAGGAATTAATGCATTTTCATTCACATTCCAGTTCCCCCTTAATCTCGTAGATACACAAATATTATCCTACTTTTACCAATGTTTTTCCCCCGCATTTTGAAAAAGTTTTCTGGCTTGGTATTTCCCTACAAATGAGATCACACCTATACTTCTCTCCTCTTTTTAAGTGCCACCTTATCAAAATTAGAGACATGGTTATGAAAGCGAAAGACGCATAATGTTACGTATTGAACAAAACGGCTGACTGAAAGTCAACATTTGGACTATTTTTCGAGACTAAAGACTACAAGCATAAAATAGATACACGCATCGCCGAATATTCAAAAGCAATGAATTTGATATCCGAACATCCGATGATCCTCTAACGAAGTTACCACGTTGATTCATGTTAGATGACGGGGTGACAATGAAAGGAAAAAGCTCTAAAGCTTCAAGACTCTTTTATATCGTAAAGGACAAGACTGAAGGCAAACAAAGGGCGTTTTTCGAAGCCTAAAATCTCCTTGGTGTTTTCCTCCTTTCTATTTTCTCTCTCTCTCTCTCTCTCCCTTTTTGACATGCATGAATTGAGACTAAACATAAATGGACTGACAATGAGTACATTAAAGTATAAATAAGGTTTAGTTTAGCGTAATTGAAAAGTATCAAGTTTGAACATTACCTTGAAGTTTCTTAAGGACAGCAACCTCCATTTTCAGCACCTGCTTCGGTTGTTTTGCAGACTCAACTTTTAGAGCTACTTGTTCCTTGGTGACCAAGTCGATGCCCTCATAAATCTCCCCGAAACCACCACCTCCAATTTTCTTTACCTGCATAAAAACGAAAAACGAGTTACACCAGTGTCAATGATGTTCAGTTCATAATTATTAATTATACCTATATTTATAGTTCCATATATAAAAAGTACGGCGTTGGAATACTACATATAGAATATCACATGAAAATAATTTAGTAACAAATTACTACTACTATCATCTTGATGGGAAGCAAATAGACTTTCAGGGATCCGAGAGGGAAAATAAAAGCGACAGAAGTGGTGGTGGTTCTAGAAGCAGGGATTTTGGGCCATAAGCCGGCACATATGAATGCAAGTTCGATAGTAGTACAACGAGAGAGCTATAAAATACATAAATGAGTCCATATATAAGCTCTTACCTAAAGCTACATGTCAAAAATCCTCGTAAAGTATTATGAGCTACTGCAGATATACACACGACCGCTTTATTCCAGCCAATGACGCTCCTCATTAACAAAACTTCCCACTAACTATTCATGAATACATAGAAATGGAAGGACTTGGAATGGTTATTTATTTACATAGAAATTGCTTAATTTAATCCTCAATGACGCTCCTCCTGAAACTATCTAGACTCGCCTACAATCACCTCGCCAATTCCCATTCCGATTCCACGTCCACAAAAGAATCATCCTATACCCAAGGGCTGACTCAATGTTTTTAAACTAAAGGCATTAGAGCCGCTAGAGTAGTAGCTGGCTAAAAAACCAAAGTACAACAACAACAAATACATGTAAATATCCTGCACTCAATGGTGTATATGCATCTGATACTGTTACTATGTATAAAATAAGTGTTGTACTGTACAAAACATGGACGAGGTTACTCAACTGATGCGATCTCACAAGAAATTTAGCAATGCAAATCTGTTTGCTATGGTGTAAACGTCCTCAAAACTCAAGTCTTTGCAGGGAATGAACTTAAAGAAGTTGAGTGGATAAAATTTCAACCAGAATCAGGACTATTCCAGTTCTTCATTCATTCTGCAGTAGTGGAGGAAACCCTAAAAGAGGTTGAGAACACTTGTCATTCCTGCAGAACTTCAATAGGAAATAATGTTGTGGGTAGTGGAGAGTTGGTGAGTACCTCAAAAGTAAGGGAGCTCTAGCTGGAACTCACTCACAATACTTGGAGAGAGTAACATTATCTTGGCATCGTTCTTACTTAACCTTGCTGTATACAGTGGACATTGGCAGTGGCTTTGAGGGAGCCGAGATAAGATGAGGACAAGGGAGATAATTTGCAATCGATAAAAGTTGTATGCGTCACTGGACTCTATAGAAAATAAAGTAGTGCAGTGTACCTTTTCACATCTTGTATTTCAGGGGAAAAGGTAAGAGAGAAGAGAGTGAGAAAAGTAACAAAAAAACTTTCCCATCATTCTCCCCCGATGAATCAAGCTAGATGATATAGAAGACTCTCTTTGTCCCTCTTTTTCTCGGAGGATTTTCTCTCCGACCTATATCTTTAGCTATATTTGAGGATGTAAGCGTAAAACCTGAACCTAAGAAGTACTTTTCCCCAACGCTTCTAACATGATCGAGTTTATTGGACTGGGTTGACGATGATACCAAGTTTAGTCTACTATTTTTTGGAGCCGGAGGCTCCGTGGATATAAGTTTCCTCAAGGATGAAGATAACAGATGTTCGTCTTCATAAACATTTTTGACTGATATGAAGGTACATATAAAGTGTACAGACAGTATGTTTACTCTGCTCCAAAATATAGTTTCTGACAGAGACAACGTTTGGCTAAACTTACCCTGGTAGCAGGTATTTCGTATATGTACATATTCTCAACCGATCAAACGACATTTGTGGATTCTCCAATATCCCGTGGTCACATTCCCTCCACATTTGAGTGGACACAGTTTTCATGTACTGAAGGACAAGTTCAATTCTCTCGGTTCCGAAAGTCATTTCGATTTCAATTCTGGACTGCTTTTTAAAACGCACTCTAAAACTTCTGTCATAGCTCCAAACTACGAACTCCAAGTGCCTAAACTAAACTATACAAAGATAGATTGTTGGAAGAACGGATGTTGAGAAACGTAACTTTGACTCTACCACGAAAATGGTACGTCTACACAGACGCGTTACAGTGGAAGTTGAAACCATTATTGTAAGTACAACAGGGAGCCTTCAGTCAAATAGTGAGACAAGAAAATGCCCGATGCTACATTTCCTGGAATTCCCACAGATAATTTCTAGCAATCTGCTGGGAGGCTGACTCGGCCAATCATTTAGACTGACAGAGAAATGCAAACAGAAAAATAACTTGACTCAAATCACTTGAATAAATGAACAGCACACATTTCTCAATCGTAACACAGTCGATA
>JAQFXU010006067.1:0-10743 GCA_034693705.1 Spatulosminthurus flaviceps | reverse complement strand
TTGGCTTGAACCAAACTGAACTGAACTGAACTGAACCGAAAATTTTCAGTTTTGAACTGAACTGGTCCGACCACTACCATGCATTGGTGGCTGCAAATAGTACATAATTTTTCCAAAAATTATTTTCCCCTTCCGTCTCAAATCCCTTTCCACCTCACAAAACCCTCAAAACGAGCTTTCTCTCTCATTTTCGTTCGCCAAAAAACTTTCTTTTCTTTTTTGTTCCCAAGTGAGTAAAATCTCCTACTAAATTGAGTGACATTGACAATGGCAGGAATCCTCGGAAGCAGAGCAAGAACAATTCAAAACATGAACAAAAATTTTACCGGAGTTTTTAGCCTACTTTTCCCCACTGTATATAAAGCAACTCTTGAAAAATTGTGATTGATGACATGCAAATTCTTACTCTATCCAATGTGTAAGTTCATTTGCCTCCTTCATTCTCCTCACTCCAACCATACAACAATTTACAAGTCCAAATCGTCCAAATATCTACCAAAGGAAAACAAACTATTCTACGGAAAAAACCCCAGAGAAACAAATCTCAGCCATAGTGAAAGCATTCAAAGAAACTCTATTCCCGGGAGTGTTTATGCAAATCAGAAGATTAAAGTGTCTAGAGGTAAAAATTTTAGGTATAGAAAAAAACGTAATGCCAATTTCGTTTGAAGGGTGAGAAGAAGGTGAAAAAAAGCAAAACAAACTTTAAAGTTCAAACAAAATCAATCACAAAGAGCCCTTGGTTTTCATTATATCAGATTTAGATATATTTATGTAGGGACTATCCCCAGAGGGGAAACTATCATCACACCCTCTTCCTTCTCCCCTTCATTCAAAAGAGTGAAAGAGAGAGAAAACTTTGTTCCACCTTGTGGTCTGAGAGTGGGAGGACACGAGAGAGGATGGAAGAGAAATTAAAAACTTTATTGAAAAAGTTTAGAACAATTTAGGCTGAAAAGGATAAGGATGGGTGAGGGAAAAGGAAGAGGAGGAGAAAGGGTTAGAAAATGAAATGCAAGGAAATAGCTGTTATTATTTCAGTAATTTATATTCTCTCAAGGGAATTCCATGGAGAAGGAGGTCATTAGAGTGAGGTGTATGATTATGAGGACCTTCCAAGGAACAGCGCTATAACTTTGTACGTGAGAGACTTTCTCCATAAGAATCCTTACCCTTCTCTTCCCTTCCAAGCTTTTGCATAGCGTGTAGTTCCAATGCATGTATTCCCACACAGAAAAGTGCCTTCTTTTCCACAGCACATACAAGCATCAACAGGTTCTTGAGGAGCAGATATATCCTTTAGACTTCATCCAATGTTAAATTATAAGGGAGCAATAGCTCTCACCAAGCTTTCACCTCGGCTTTGATCATTTCAGCAGATATGCACTGGGAAAGCCCTAAGGAAATCCTATGAATGTTTTTCCTCTCTAACTTTACACATCCCACCTCTCCATTCCGTCTCTTCTTTCTCCAATTTTCTCTCTCTCTCTTCCACTCTCTCATCTTCTCCCTTTCCCCTCTCTGATCTAATCATACAAACTCAATTCCATCACACCTAAGATTTCACGGCAGAAAAACTTTCTCGCATATTTTTTTCCCTAGGAAAATCCTCTTCAAAAAATAACTTATTTCCTCTTATACTTTTTTCTTCAAGGCTCTCATTACATTAGAATTTTGAACTTGGTTGCATTTCCAAGTTTCCTCCATATAGTTAGTAGAGAAGTGAATAAAAAGATATGAGGAAAGTACATTGTTTCAAGGGAACATGAGGAGAGAAAGTTCAACCCCTTGAGAGTTTCCAGCTACGTGCTTGCTTTTTCCTATCATCCAATTATCGGGATATCTTCATTGAGTACATTTTGACACTATAAAGTCTTAAGCCGTTCCTTAAATGTGGAATTATTCCGTAACTTTGTATTATCTTGGAATAGTTTGACGTGGAAATTATGACTGGTGGAATTAACTCTTGGGGTGCCCTGCATTATATAATGTGAGACTCATTGCATGCATAAGTATTTGAATAATTGGATCAGTTTTTATATTTTCAGTTCAATGGATGATAATGATATCATTTCTGGAGTAGGAAATAATAAGGAGAGAGGAAGACTTGGTTGCGGAGGAGATAACAGGATTAGGAGATCAGCGGAGAGGAGCTGAGGAGGGGAGGGAGGTAGAATAGAAGAGAAAATTAACTTGCTACTGACAATAGAGAGAGAGAGAACTGTGAGTGTAGCATCACTATGTTATTAGGGACAGCTAGGTGTCAAATTTTCATTGGATTGTTGAGGAAATGGGGATTTGCCTACTAATGTAAAAATAATGTAGTGTCAAAAGCCTGAAAGAATTCCCTCTAGCCTTTGTCACGCCGAACTCTCTACACTTGATTTTATTCTTGACATGGTAGTGTGTGACCTGAAGTACCACGTAAAATAGAAACGCGACTGTATTCCATGTTTGTACATACATAATGGAATTTTATGTACACGTAGTTTATGCTGGAGTAAATATTCACAGGCAACAGACTGAAATAATAAATCAATCCTTTACGCGTAGGTGAGAAATAATTTGAACAATATTTCAAAAAGTGAGATCTACTGTACTTTAAAGTAGCATGAATAATTGGACAAAACTTTAGAAAAATTCAGATAAATATCGGTGAAAGTCCCAGTGAAAGCCCAGGTGAAAGTCCTGGTATAAGTATCGGTGCAAGTCCCAATGAAATTCCCGGTGAAAAATATCTGTGAAAGTACTTGAAAAATTAAACCTACAAATGGAATTCCATTACAAATACATTGAAAGCATGATAAAATATGTCAAAAACACAAAATAAATAAAATATATTCATACAAAATATTTTTTTGTCCATTATGGCGACGCGTACTAGGGACTTCGTACGTAAAGAAAAGTATTTACGTGTATAGAAAGTAAACTTAAACCTTTTAGCCGACACCAACAAAACGAAAGAGAAAGTATCAAAGAGGGCATGAACTAGGCATGCTAAGGAGCCTAAAGACCCAAAAACTCACTACATCACTTAATATGAAAGGGATTTCATAGATATGCACACAATAAGTATCTCGGAGTAAAAGTGAAAATAAGCCAAAGCCAAAGAGCCAGCCACGTGGAGTCGTAAATTGATTTCTCTCCTTCAGAGATCCTAACAAATGTGTTACTTAAAATCCACCATTGACAGATTGTTCAAATGAGTTAAATTTCTAAAGTGACTTCATCATTTAGACAAAGTCTCACTCTCAAGTCCAAGTTGAAAGAACATAATGCAGATTCCCCTTTGGCAGCGGCTTTACTACTCAAAACGAGATTTCCATCATCAAATTCTTAAAACTCCCATCAGGCAATATGCTACATCTATTCACAACAACGTGCTCCTCTCTCTAAATCTCTAGCTCTTTCCTATATAATAAAAAATCACGCACCCAAACACATCCACGGAAAGATAGATACTTTATTTTTACAACACCAATTCCTTTCTAGAAAATAGATTACCTTTAGCTATCTCCGCTCTAAGCAGACGCCTTTCCTAAAAACTAACCTCTTTTTCTAGGTAAATACACCACGAAACCCTTTTTATCATTGAATCTGTCCCGAGGTTTACATTTGAACGGTAATGGTATATCTGCAAGCTGAAAGAAATTTGGGGAAAAAGCGTGAGTATTTTCTCTTCAGATACCACTTTCTCCTCGAGAGCTTCCCCAACCTTTTTTTCCTCCTCCTATTGACAAAAGTCATTGAAAAGCTAAAAATGCACGTTTAAGAAGAGAGAGAAAGTGCATCCAAGAACCGTTGAAATTTTATGGGATAAAAGATCTTGAAAATTCCAACAATAATACTTTTTTGTATGGACATTCAAAGAAGTTCAAAAGTCATGGAATAAAAGGACCTTTGCGCTCTTTCACGAATAAAACGTTGGCTAAGTTAAGCGATAGAAAGGGTTTTCAGGGTAAGAGAAAACAAATCCTCAAAAAAAGAGAGAGTTCACTCATGTGCATTACAAGTATGTACTTCACTCCTTCTCGAAATCTTCATAACTTTTCCCAGACTATATGAATTGTCTAGAAACTATTGTAGATCCCTTGATCTTTGCACCGATGGGTTCCATGTGGTTCAAAAGTATGAATATCTTTCGTAAGAATGCATTCAAAAGGGTGGAACTATACTGGAAAAAACCAGGGGGTAGGGAAATATTCGAAAGAGAGAGAAAGAGAAATAAAATCATGAGATGTGAAATATAGAATAGGATTAAAGGGGAAATCTATGTTCCGTCCAACAACTTTTCCCCTTGGGCAGTACATGTTCTAAAAACTCTCATTTTGTTTTTATTTAATTCATATCCATGATATAATGGAACAGTATTTTTGTCCTCTTACTGGGGCATTATTTATGTGGCGGATAAAAATATGGAGAAAGTCAAAAAAATATGCATAGAATATTGTGTAAGAATTTCAATACAAGTATTCGCTCTACTGAGGATTCCAGTACCACGAACCAGATTATATTTCAAAGATATGAAAAATAATTTACTCTCCATTTTCAGGTCTTCAATTTAAGCTGGAAAATTCCTAAAATGCAAGAGTTCTACCTGGGACAGCGTCCAGGTCTGAAATGTAACTCAGGCATTTGGTCGGATTGCAAATGCGGAAAACCTCCAACGGACAGGTCTCCATCCATAATATTATTAATATTATTTACGCGCATTAAAAAGTAACGCACAAACGGTAAAAGAGGCTAAAAAGAAAATATAATTTTCTTCATTATCTAATATTATCCACATTTTATTGGATTAGTTTACTCCTCAACAATCAAAAAGATGGTATAGAAAATATTTCTTCCAACTACACTGGCTCTCCAATTAAGACTCGAGTAAAGCTTGAGGGTCGTATAACTTCCATTCTTAAAGCCACAAAAAAATAAAGCTTTTAAACGGTATCATTTGATCAGAAGTAGAAGCGCGGAGTATAGAATTAGCTTTCCGTCCAATTTTCTCACACAAAAGCAAAGCCTTGTAATTTCCAGTCTCCATGCAATTTCTTAGGTCTCTTTTCAGCCTCCTACCCAACCCCTCCCAAATGATGATCATAATAGCCATCGTGAGTAATAAGATCTGAAACTTAAAGGAAATCGTGGAATAAAAGAAAACCCTACTATAAAAAAGAAAAAGAAAAACTACGTCTGAAGTTCGGTCAAATTGGATGGTACAACTATTACTGGTTACGTAACATGTCCTTCAACATAAGCTCAAGTATTTTACCTCTGCTCTCCTACTAAACGGTACAAAAAGGGAAATGTATGACCATGTACGGGTAAAAGGTTTGAAGGGTAAGTTAACAAGCAAAAATAGGATTTTTTCCTTGACCGAATTGACATTTGCCACGCTGGTAGTTCAAAACATCCGACAGTAAGCATAACTCCCGGAAAATGCACAAATATTGAGACTCGAGGAAAGGGAAAAGATAAAAAGGGTTCAAGGAGAGTAAATACGGGGTAATCTTTGGAGGGAGTAAATGGCTGAGGAAAATAGTGTGTTTGGCACGTGTGAAAATCAGGAGTAAAAAGTCTGAGCTTTTTTCATTAGCCTGATGGTCTTGTATTATAAATTGATGACTACAGAGGAGATTCATCAGGGAATATGACCCGCCTCTCACGGAACCAACAGTTACAATAAATAAAAGTAGTGATGAATCTCACATATGAAACGCCTCCTTTCAACTTGTCTCGCATCAATGTCCCTTCTCACCCCTTTCCTACTCTATAAACATTTATTGAAAGTAACACACACAAAGAAATCCCACAAATCTCCTCTCCTCTTCCTTAAGCTTTCATCTGTACAGAGAAGGAACATTTTAGCACAAATCACTATGCCAATATTCTTCCCATACCATCCACTACAATCTACTATGTCTGTACATACGTTTATTGATCTCTTCATTATTATCCGCTCTTTACTACTCCAACCAATCAAAGCTTCCGGAATTCCTTTGTAGCTCCGTAAACGTACATATATTTACTACATAATACATGCATTACAAGACTACACATGCACTTTCCCTCGCCCTGATTTATTAATCTGCCCCTTCTCCTCCATCTAAAGAGAGAGTACGCATTTTTAACAACATTTCCTCACCCTTGTTTCAAATCACGTTGAAATATTTTATCGACATAAATTCTTTTTCATCCAGTGCTTCTTCCTTTAATATACACAATTTCTTTATTGCTTTATATGTAGATGGAAAAGTGTTTATGTCTGTCACGACAGACATGGTTTTCTATCAACATGCTCTTTTCTGTATCCTAAAGCCTTAATTTCCATGTGAATAGAATTTGATCGAATGTCGATATTCAGAACTGCCCAACAGTGACACTTTTAAATGGCTCTCAAAACCTACAAATATGTATCTTCAAGGCATTCAAGCTTCCTACCCTCCTGGTACGAAAAATTCATGAGATTTTTCTATACATCAATATTATTTACCAGCTAAAATTATGCCATTAGGAGAGAGACGATGAGAGTTCCCAGAGTAACTGTAATGTGTAAATGTCCATTTAGAAATGTATGTGTATGTGCGGTGGTAGAGAATATGATGGGAATAATCAGCTCAAGTAGTTAAGCTTGTAGTTAGGGCGACAGTCCATTTTGTAAAGCGTAACCAATACTTATTTCCTTAGGTGTTATTTTACTCCACTCCGTGTAATTATAGCTTTCGTCAATACAATGGAAGTATATTTATGCACGTTTTATAATTAAATTGGCAACCTGCTGAGCCAATACTAAACAACTCCATGATTTTTTCCTAGCAGTCCAATTTCACAGGTTGATCAATAATGCGCTATAAAGACTTTTCTTGATCAAATGTCTTACGAAGGTAACTATGCCCAATAGACGCATTTAAGGAGATATGTATACATTTTTGATCACATGGGGAACACAGGTCTGTCTACACATACAAGCCCTTTATACAGGAATGGAAGGAAGAACAATGTGCAGAAACCCCCTTATTATTTTAGTTAGAGTAATTTTTTAAGTTGAAGCTTTAAAAGCGTTTGTGGGTCGGTTCATATAAATTTTATATCTGTCCTGCTCTTGCGATCCTGACACAGATGAGCTGCGGGCCAGTAAAATTGTTCAAAGTTTATGGTGAGTGCAGGACGTTTTGTCTCTCTCTATGTCCGTAAGTGATGCATATGTGTCTCACCAGGTAATTAGATTTAAAGGGACGGTGGAGTGTGTAGAAACTATGGCAGAGATTGCAATGTCATTATATAGAATGGTGTTGTTATTATTGTAGTGGATAAAAGCGTTTCATTTAGATTGACAATCCCTCAGCACACACACATGATAATAAGCTGCCCCTCTAAATATCATATATACGTGATTAGTTGAGAGTTAAGATAGATAAAAACTGGAAGGTATGAATACGGATGTGATTAGATGAGGAAATTCACTGAGACCAAATTTGGCTCAATCATTTTCGGATCGTTTATCAGATACGACTCACACATAAAAGTATCGTGGAAAAATGCATGCATGAGACGGTCTCCTATTTAAAGTCATGTGTGCCATTAGATGGTTGTCCGACTCACAGAGAAAGACATTAGCTATTATGTCATCAAGTCATAAAGTGGCTCGATATCTGCAGTAACATGCCTTTAGTAATTACTCATTTTCTCCGATGCGATGCGACGAAAATGTACAAGTACGTATGTGTACATTTTATCTATTTAAAAATTCTTATTTTGGACATGGTAAATCTTGCGAATTTTTATCCTCACTATATGCTGAATGAAATACTTGTACGCTGATATAGCGAATAATTTCAACTGAGTATTAAATACGTGCTAATGAAGCTGTTATTAATGTTTCTTTCAACTCTGATTAAACCTGCAAAGAATATCTGAATGCATCAAACTGGGAAGCTGATTTTTGCAATTTTATGGATTTCATCGTCAAACCACAAGCCATTCTTGCAGGATAGCCTTGGCTGTTTATCTCTGTATGAAATTCACTCAGTGCATGACAAATGATAAAAGAATTTATTTTCTTAAACATAACGAAACAGTATGAATTTTCTCGAATGTAGATTTCTGCAACAATTTAGCATATAGGTTTATGCAAGGATGGAGCGACATTGTCTGCTTGACTCTCAGGAGTTAAAAAGCTACTACATAAACATGATGTTATATTTTTTTGGCAAGGAACATTATAAGAGTAAGAACATCGGATTTAAAATCTGCGATACTCGTGTGATAATTTTATTCTGTTAAAAAAGTTGGAGTATATATTTATACATTGCGAGATACAAATTGTTGAGCTTTAAAATACACTAAGCTAATTAAAATGTTTTCCAGTTTTTTAACTTTTAAATCGATAATTATTGTTACTACAGGTCTGCACATATAGTTTTCACAAAAAAACTATGTTTCGATCTGAAAAATTTTAATTTTCAGCAAACGCTCCTATACTGAAATAAAACTACTGGTAAGATGCATATAATCACCTTAAATATACCCGATCGAGCAATAATTTTCATAAAATTCAGAATTTAATTAACTCAATATCCAGAATGTTAAGAAACTTTTAACTTAATCAAAATATCTAGTTCTGGTAGCCTGGCTTGTTGAATCACTTCTACGTGGAGACATGAAACGGACAACTTTGTTTCTTGGGTTTTGTGCTGAATGAACTTCCATGTTTGACTCTGCCGGTTTTTTAGCATTTACACTAGACCAATTCAGTTCCTTGGGATTGGTCGGTCCGCTTTTGTGGAAGATACTGGCTGTAAATAATTAACCTTGAGAATTAATACGGGACAAATATACACCAAATCATCTGCCTAAACATATCCACAGATTCAGACTTTGTAAACATTTAAAAACCACGTACTTGATTGCATCGGTGTGAGAATAGGAGGAGGGCCGGAGGCAGATGTCACAGATACCTCCATGATGGAACAATCCGTTGATTCACATTCCAGGGTAGTGTCTCCAATATCCCCGAGACACGATGCATTCAGCAGAGTGTCGTCGGGGTCCACAAATCTCTCATTCAACAAAGAGCAACTTAAAACAGAGTCATTAGCACTGGATGAATCACTTGTCGAATCAAAATAATTCCTATCAAAATACAAAATGGAGCCATATCATGACACTTATCAATATAAATTGCAGTTATCTAACTAAAGCTACCAAAACTGAACAGAAAAACTTACGTTCGTGTGAGAACAGGAGGGCCAGAGACAGATACCTCCATGACATCCGTTGATTCCAGGGTAGTGTCTCCAATATCCCCGAGACACGATGCATTCAGCAGAGTGTCGTCGGGGTCCACAAATCCCTCATTCAACAAAGAGCAACTGAAAGCAGAGTCATTAGCACTCGATGAATCCGATGCCGAATCAAAAGAGCTCCTATCAAAATACAAAATGGAGCCACATCAATATAAATCGCAGTTATCTAAAGCTCCCAAAACTGAACAGAAAAACTTACATTGTGTCATTCACTTCACTCCTTCCCAATTCATCCAAAATGGAAAGATCAGCTGTAGTTTCCAACATCGTGTGGCATAAACTTTCGTCCGAATCCGATGAATCCACTAGAATAGACTCCATGCCAATGGGCCTGAAAAAAAACAGAGTTGAAATGATGAGCTTTTATTATATTTTCAAAAATTAATTTTACATGTTATAAAAGCACAGCTCATGCAATTATTACACTAAGTAAATAAACAATTACCTCTGAAATTTTTCCTCAAACGCTTTCATGAATTTCTGATGAGCCTCATAACATTCCCTTTTCCTGTGATCCACTCGGATTTCGAATCTCTTCAGTTCCACGTAGACATGAACTAAGGCAGGGCAGGAAAGACACTTGTAATATTCTTTTGATAGGCCTGAACTTAATTCCCGCTTGCAGTAGAAGTCGTACTTTAGATCTCCCACAACGATAAAATCACCTGGCTTGTACAAATTGCTGGACATGGTGAGAAATATTTTTTAAATCTCCAGGAACGTTATTGAAAAAACTTGAATAAGCGAGTGCACTACTAAATCAAATAATAAAAAACTTCGAATATTTACTATAATATTAAAAATTCTCTAAAGTAAAACAACCTAAGGTTGACTAACTATAAAAGTGAACTGAGAAGGAGAACAATTCTCTGGATATTCTACTATTGTTTGTCCCTTTTATACCACGCAGGTTTTCCAATGTTAATTTCTTTGTTCTGTATACAATCACAATCCCATTTCAAGAAGATCCTTCCTTATATATTTTAAGTACTATCTAGGTTTTTGCATAATGAACTTTTCTAATTTTCATCTGCCCTTCTCCACATAGTCAGACAATCCCGCTAAGAGTTTCTCGGATATCAAGTGTAGCAGATAATGCAAATGAAGGGTCATGAAGAAGCACATTCTGGGTAGGTAAAAATCCATGGATGGAAGAAGGAATGACAAAAAATAATTGCAAATTTATCAAAATAGCCAAGTCTCATTGTCAGCTCCACCAGGCAAAAGCTCATCTACATGTATTAATTATATCGTCGCTGGAGGGTCAATGTGGAATAACGCACGAGTTGGCTAATTCAAAACTGAAATAACGACCACCAAATTTTCTGGAAAACTGAAATAACCACCACCGTATGGACCAAAGCATCACAGTAATGTACAGGGCAGGGGAGAGAGGAGTGAGTGGAGAAGCGAGAAAACGGTATGCTGGTGGTTATTTCACTTT
>JAQFXU010006066.1:0-10743 GCA_034693705.1 Spatulosminthurus flaviceps | reverse complement strand
TTCAGTGGGTGAAATTTTGTGGAAATCAGAGAACTCTGTCCCACAAAGTCCGACTATATATCAGACATCCCTCGTATTGTTTCCACTACACTGTAAACAACAACAGGAGCGATAATGGTTGAGGAGTAAATAATCACATAATATTCCATTGTGAGTAAATTATATGAGCAAGTCAAGTGACTGTAATATAAAACTCATGAGGATTTCTGCCACCTCGCTATTCACACCCATTATCTCGACTGGAACTGTGTTGACAGAATGTGTGAGGAAGGTGAAGACGCTTTTTATCCTGGGTAATCATTTTCACAGTTCGTTGGACGCTTGAGAGTAAATGGAAGACTGATAAAAAAAACTACCTCTTCTCAAATTTTCCCTATTCTCTCCTTTGTTAGAGGAAAAATAATGTATTGAGCTCAAATAAAAAAATTGCAGTACAAATCCAGACCAGAATTTCCTTCAATCTGACTATATACCAATAATGATGGATTTTTCCCTGACTAACTTGAATTTCTAAGGACCGAGACCTTGCAAAAAATTCCAATGAAAACTAATGAGTTTAGTCAAGCCTTACAGGAAAATATCATTTTGACTTGTACTCCAGTAAACTTAAATGATTAGAATGATATTTCTGCCATGTCTTGGAAATTTGCAATCTTTTATCCTTTTGTACCTAACAAAACAAAGGCTAAACCCCCACGGTTGATGACCTTTCCTACAACCTACAAGAAATTCATTAGAAAGTAGATCTGAAAAATCCAACCAGTAATATAGCGTTTCACATATCAAATTAGATAGCCTAATTGGAAAAAAATCCTAAAGTAAATATCTAACAGCGAGACGCGGGGATTTCGCTGTTCAGGGTTCTATTTCCTCATAACCCTCATCCCATGCCTGTTAATTGTATATTTGAAACACACATATGCTCAAATGAATGGTTACGCTTGGATTCAAAGAGTTGGAAGGGGAAGGGAACACTCTTGTAGTGAAAGTACTGCAGACGTACTTATAGGTGAAAGCATTGAAGAGAAAGTTGCCACGTGATCATACTTAGTTTGTATAGCTAAACTATAAGATCTCAGTTAAACCATTTTAACCATTTCATGAATGAACGAAATTATTTTACCTGAGATGAAAAATAACTAAAAGGATTGTGAATGAAACTTGTCTATTTGTGTAAACCAGTATAATATTCACTCAATTGCCAAGGTATGCAATAATCCCTCGCTATTTTTGCATGTAATTTCCTATGCAGTGGAAGATGTAAGAAGATTTTTTCTTTCAAAAAAATAGAAATCCCTCTTAAATAAAAATCCTTTGATGACAACCCCTTCAAGAAAAACATGATTTGAATAGTTTTTCCCTTTTTTTCATGAAAATGTTATAAATTGACGACGAATCTTTGTACTCAAGAACAAACTAGTGGCAATAATGTGCTCCTTTTGTGTGTCATAAAAACATTTGAGAAGTTGTCTATTGAGAAGACGCAGTTTTAAAGGGTTATTGTGAAGTCTGGTTGAAAGAAGGTAGCTCGGATGTGTAGCTCAATCTCGTGTAACTTCAGTATGTAATCAGGGAGGTCATTCTCGATAATTTTTTACGACATCGTAAAGTCGCGATTTCGTAACTAAATGCGACTAAAAATTACAAAAATCGTAACTTTGAACTTGCGATCGAACTTACGACAATTTTTGTATTGAGAATAAGGCCCCAGAATGTTATTTTCTTCTTGAGCACGTGACTTGTATGTACTTGCTCTTTTTAAGTTGGAATTCAGTGAGAAGGACAGAATTCAATTTAGATACCCTATGTATATATACATGTACCAAGCCAATAATTTTGGACTGCTGGGATTCTGTCTCATCATGATCAATTGACAATGAGTTTTCCTACCTCGGCTCATTATCACATATCGAATCCTTTGGATTTGAAGTTATTCTGTCACATCAAGTCAAATTAATTAACGCCATTTTGATAGCTTAAAATTAACCAACTTACATGTGAGGCTTTTGGAATACGTACCAAAGGGTAATCACCTCAAACATACAATGAAGTAAACTTAGCCTACCAAAATATCAACTAGTTAGCGTAAACAACTACATAAAATTGAAACAATACCTGGACATTTTTGCCCAAACGGATTAAAACTAGGAATTCACGTTTTTGGACAAAGATCTAAATCCGAAGTTCAACAGGATGTTTCTTTAGTTCATACCCGATTGCAACTGCACATTGCTCCTCGATACAAGCCACAGATAGAGCCCAACATAACTATCTTTAACGTGGCTTCAATGTAAAAAAGGAGCCAAAGCAGGGCCGACGCAAAAAGTATGAGCTGTTTTCAAAATGTAAAAATCACGATAAACTCAAAAAAGTAAAAACAGCCCACCTGACTACTAATGTGGTCACAGCAGTTTTTTTATTTTTTAATTTTGTGGAAAGATTCGCATTGGTAAGAACAAGGACTAATGAAAAAATCCTGTTGAATTTTTAAAGTTCCACTTTTCGTATTTTGGCGAAAAACCTGTAAGTTCCGTTTTGATTCATTTTGGTAAAAGTGTGCAATTCTTTTTAAAAACTATTCATTCGTGCTGTACTAGACTAGCTCAAACAGACCATCTGATCTTCCTTCCTTTGTATAAATGCAATATGCTGTAGATGTAGAGACACCTTGGAATTTGTAATGCTTGAACACGCTCCATCTTACAAGGAATATTTGTTCAGCGTGTGAATCTACATAAGCCCAACTCTTCATTCAGTTCACCTCGACGAGAATCAATAAAAGATAGCAAATATACAGTCTATCGGAATGCTTGTCAATCTCAAGGAATGGGTAATAAGTGTTGGTCTACGAAAGTAGTCGGGAGTTGAGATGCAAATAGGTCTCAGCTGTCACTATTGAGCATTTAGCAAATCAAGTAGTACAAGTGCTCAATAAGATCCTCGTGTTTTCCTTCCTTTATCCTCCTCAGAATTATTTCCCTTATATCCGATGATATGATGCAACCCAAATAAATATACATTTTAATCAATCGTCCGTGACCTATGCTTAAAAAACGTTAAAACCAGGGGAATCACCCTGGAAATCATACCTTTTTCCCAGCCAACCAAGGAAGTGGTCGCCCAACAATCACACTGAATCGATCCGCTGCAATTGCAGATAAGGTCAGGAGAGAAGCAATCCCGCAGAGACCCACAGAAGCAGCATACATATAGCACCCTGTAATATTACATATACATTTTAACTATTGTTATTATACAGAGCGCTGCTCCAAAAATTAAATTCAGCATCTCCAACTATTCCGAAACTTCTTCGCCGAAATCATTCTTTTCCTACATAAGTTTCCTGTCTTTTATTCGAAAATGGCAAATGTGCAAAAAACTTACCGTAGCTTCCAAAGGCCCATTTATTGTAAAAGGATGAGAACGCAGGAAGTGCATGAATCACAGAGACAAAAAAATCTCCAGACGCCAAGCTCAGAATTAAGGGTCCTCCACCTCCGCGAAGCCTCCTGTACCTGTAAAACAAGAATGTCATTAAAAGACGTATTGAGGCGATTATATGGGCTAAGGCCGATTTAACCTGACTTAACAACTATCCAATTTTGAAACGTCCCCGAGACATTTTGACATGCAATAGGGCGGATACTATTTAATAAAAAAATTTAATGAAAGCCTCTTTTTATTTTTTCGTAGAAGGAAATAGTCCACCTGGCTGATTTGTTTTGTAAGAACTTCTTTGGGTTATTATATATTGCTGTACTAGTATATTGTATGAGGAGGAAGAATCTCCAGGTAGTACCACGGGCCGCATGTATTTTCAAATGCGCTAATTTCTTTCATTCTAATCTCATACAACAATAAAGCAAACAGATATTAGCATTGTAGAAGCGTTATTTCATGTTTTTGACAAGCACCCAGTTGAGTTCTACAAGGTTACAAAAATGACAGGAAACTTTCAAAATGTGCAAACATTCATGAAAGACATTGATGAAAAGCATTTCCAAACGTTTCTTTGGAATTTCTTCCCTGCAGTCTTCTAATTTTCTTTCCTTCAATACATAAATAGCAATCTCAATATAATCATAAATTTTACGTGCCTGTACTGTACAGGTTTTATACAGGCTGAACACAACTCTGACGTTATTTGACAAAATATGAGAGCCCACAGTGTAAGAATGTTCACATAAAAATTATTTACTTTCTATTATTAACGGAACACACACATCACATAGGTGCATGTCTAAAAAAATGTCTCCCATATCTCAAATGGTACTACCCATAGTTGTGATGAAATATTTTAGTACATTATAACTTAGTGTGATGACATGTGCTGGGAGAGACGTCTCACAGTGCTCCAACGACGAAGATGTTAATCTCCTGGAGAGAAATTTAAAGCCTTACCTTGTGAAAACATAAAGAACCAATCCATTTCCGGACGTTCCCACAACACCTATTGTAACAAGGATGATCCCAATAATGCAATTAACAATGTGAGTTGATTGTGGAGTGTCTGGAATTCCGAAGCCAAGTGTTGGTCCATCCCAATTGGATAAATAGGATTCTTGTGAAATATTTTCTCTTGTTCCTGCCCCCTTGAAAATATTACTTTCACTCAGTCTCGTACTTTCTCTTGGAGAAAATAATTTTTCTTTGATGGTCAAATCCGTTGGATTTAAAGGATCGGCTGTGAAATTCATGCCTAATTGCCAACTGTAGAGGATTTCTGTACTGGGCAGGGTTGTAACTCCGTCCATCTTTTGTGTTTCAATTTATTTCCTGTAATTTGAAAATTAATGTTATGAATTTTTATTGTTGATTCTTCCAGAGCAATAAGTTATAGTACACTTGAACAGTTGGAAATAATTTTTTTGGGTTATAATTTATACCCGAAATCTATGTGGTTTTCCTGAAAATCTTCAGGATTCATGAACTTTCCTTCACGTTATTTATAACACGCAGTAAAAAAAGCCTGTTTACCCAGGCGTGGTTATAAAATACACAAATATTGTTACAGGTCCCTTTCTTTATAAGTAAGCATTTTCATTACAATATTACAGCTTTTTCCGTACCCAAGATTAAGTCTACATTTTCTAATTTTCAAAAACAAACGAGCATTGATTAATAAATACACATGAACAATAATACATGTGAACTCTGAATAATAACCATGCTTAATATTTCCCCCAACTACAATTATTCCGTACTGGAAATCCAGTTTTTGCCTATTAATTATTCTATAATTAGTAACATCTTTTTGTAACTTACTGTTACTTTATGTACTCTAATATTGTAATTAGTACAAATTTTCAAATAATGTTATCCATGATTTGGGGCATTGCCGTCAGCGTTTTTGCATGGAAGAAATGACACTCGAAACTTTTTGATGTGCCTATGTATTCTGCTTATTATGGTCTGCAGAATATGTTATTAAATTCAAATGAAAGTAGCAGATTCATGAATACAGCAAACACACACGTTTGTAATTAAATCACTAAAATTTTGGGTGGTATGGATTATTCCGTTGGAAAATGTCCCACGGCCAACTTGAAGTTTCGGTTGCGACACTGATACACTCAAAATGATGTTCAAAGCGGTTAAAAATAAGGTCACAAAAATCTTTCAAAATGTTGAATAAAGCGGTCCAAAATTTGATCAAAATAATTTTTAAATCAGGCAAAAATGTAGTTAGAATTTTGGATAAATCAGTCAAAATGTTGTTTAAATCGGGCAAACATGTGACTAAAATGTAGGTTCAGTCAGTTAAGACGTCAATTAAATGGGGCACAAATGTGGAAAAAATTTTGGTTGAATCAATCAAACAGTCAAAAATGAATTTAAAATGTCTAATAATCCATCAAAAATGTCGGTGAAATCTTCCATCAATGTGTTCAAAATATGGACTACGCCGTTGAAAATATCCATTAGTTCTTTCAAAATTTCGGGTTTTATCACCCGAAAAAATTCATCTCTTCTCCCATTTCATTCACAAAACAGTCTTAATATCAGTCGCATTCCCAAAAATTGTGCTTGTCAAGTTCTGCTTAACATATCAGAGCCATTTGGGATGAAGAAGACACCCACGGATTTCTGACGTAGTTAGAGGTTAATGTCTTAAAATTGAAAAACTATCCCATTGAAGAATCCAGAAAATATTTTTCACATAGGATATGCCACCCTTAATTAAACTTCCTTTCTAGACAATATCATTAAATAGTCTGCTTCCATCGCACTAATAAATAGACCCAGTAATAATAATTAATGTCAGCCACATACATCCAAATTTTAAACAACTCCCAGCGTCGACTTCTCGTGTGATTTAACGTGACCACAAGAATAATAATTAGATTTATCCTTTAAAAGTTTATTCAATTACTGGAGGGAAATGGATGTTTACCTTTCCTCTCTAATTGTGATATACCACTGTGGAATGAACAATATATGGCCGATTTGCTTACTATGCATTACCCTTACCCAGACTATATTTACTAAATACAAACCTCCCACCTGTTTACACTCATGACCTTCAATGTACGCAAAGTTGAATAAAAGGTTTCATTTCTCCGAGGTTTCCATCCATACCTACGTATTTCCCATTGGAATAGAGATCGTAGTCAGATTACCAAATGTAATTATCCATTTGTTTTCTTTTCACTTTCACCTGTTCCGTTCTCTGCCCCCTACCTATACAGATGCTTTTGATTTTCAACCTCCTTTGTTTCCTTTACATGGAAACATCCATGGTTACATGGACAAGCTACCCCTCAATATTTCCCTCTTACCTGATTAACTTCCCCATGTCCTCTTCTGTGGTTTTAAGGAAATGCCTCAAACCATTTTCACACCGAAGAGATTAATTAGTATTTTAATTAAATTTCTTTTCTCTCACTATAATCCAGTAAAATATTTTCACCCCATATTTTCAATTTTGTAAAGACTAAAGACACACAAAAAAACACATTCTCGCCGAAATTCAAGGATTCATTTTTTTCAAATTTAGCTCCTTTGGCACTTCAGCCCATGAGATGGATTCGTCAAAATAGTAAAAAAAACAGCATCTCGAGACAACTCGAAATATCTCAACCCATTTCAGTGCTACTGATCAATAGGAATCCCAAGCAAATCAGTTGAGAAAGTTCCATGTGAGAATATTAACCTCAAGTGGAAATCTTAGATTCGCACTTCAACATATATTTTTAGATATGATAAAATATTGGATTCATGAATGGGTTTTTACCTTGGCTCGTTCCTATCATGATTTATATGAAGGAGATTTTTTAAAAACATTTCTTTCCAAATCCTCTCCAGCTCTCAATGCATCCTAAAAGGAACACTGCTTCACGAAAAAAATCACAAAGATGCTATTCAACCAGACGATATATATGTTGTCAAGGAGTTTCAAAATTGAGAAAAAAACTAATCTATCTTCCACTAGATATCCATTGATTCTTATCTTAAAGGAAAAGGAGAGGCCGTGCACCCACGTCAAGTCCTGGGCCACTCCTGGGATTTCCCTATTTATCACATTCAATTCCCAAGTACCAACTCCTTCATCATGTACTTAGCTACATAATGAATATGTCTCCCCATGTCCTTTCCCAATAATCAATAGAAAAGCTAAAGGCTTGAGTGCAGACGATTATTATTGTTCCAATGGATGGACAGATGCTTAGAGCTCGTGCATACAAGTTTCTTGATGACAACAGCTTTCTTTTACTTTACTGGTGAAAGTAACTACAGGAAAAAAGTCAAGGTAAAAACTTACTTTGATCCAGCTTCGGATCTTTTTCTTCAGATGAAAGAGGGCCACTGGAGAAAGGAGTGTCCTCAAATTATATGTATCTCTACCTCTCTACTTTGCACAATGCAATAAGTGCATTATAGGATTATTGCAAATATTCTTTCCGTAGTATTGTAGTATTGAATAACCAAGAGAGGAAGGTTGAGTAAATCTCACTCTCCCCCTAAGAATTCCTAAGGGATATCAAAGCGAGACAGCTGGAGAAGGGTAAGGATTTGACAAGAACCTTTGAGGAATTTTATTAAGGGAAATACTGAAGCTACAAGGGAACTGTTTCAATTGAATTTCTAAGAAGCTCACGAAATTGATTCACTTTGAAGTGAATTCACTTTTTTATTTTTTTGTGTCTAACAAAATTGTATTTGTAGTCCTTCGAGAAATAGATTTTTAAAATAGATTTTAGGTTTGTATATAATTCACCTGTAATTTTTATATTTTGAGTTTTGTGATGAACATGTTCGAACTGAATGGATTGAAAAAAATGTAGCTGGAATTATTAATATTGGTCATTTGCTAACACTGTTCAACTGTCAGGAGTGAACTAACCGGTACAAGGAGAAAGGGAAGTTAGATAAAAAGAATCTACAGCGGATGGAAATTCGTAAGCGCATGTTTCTTTACATTGAAATCCTATCTCTTCCTCTCTCTCTCTTTCTTCCTTGCTTTCTCCGGGTAGAATTTTAACCCATGTCATGTGTATTCAAGGTACATATAATTTTCTGACTCACTTTATTCTCAGTAGTAGCGAATAAGATTGTAAAAAAACTGTTTCAACTGTAATGTTTATCCTGGATAGTGATGCGTTCCAGTTATAATTAAGTAAGTTCTGAGGATGTTTTTAAGCAACCAGGTTGGCCACATTTTTTTTACAATAGTAAAGTAAAAATAATTGTCAAATGTTTCCATTATGCAAAATATTCGAGCCGCACTTTGGTACGAGACGCTAATTCGGAGAGCTTGATGGTATTACTTAATGTTGGGTGTGGGAAGGATAAAATTATTTATTATTGTCATCAAATTAAAAATCAAGAAGGAATGGAATTGGTGGGTTAAAAAATTAATTAATCTTACTTTACGAGACGGAGCTGGCAGCTTTGATATTTACTTGCCTCGAGATGGTAATGTCGGTATGCTTTGATTAAATTGATATAGTTGAGTGAAATTATAGTGGATTTTTTGTACAGTACAAGTATTGAACTGTGGGAAAAATTTAGAGGGAACTATCACAGCAGTCAAATTTGTTGCTTTAAGGCTCCGTAATCAGCTCAATATTACAATTAAAGTATGTACCTCCACATATGTTGTAAGAATAGCAACAACAACGTGTTTCCTTGCTTTTTAGGGGGTTTTGATGCCCATCGAAAGAAGGGTGGAGGCGGGTCATTTTTTAAGGGGGGGGCAACATTGACTCGATGGATTTAGTGACAGTCCTACCACAATCCTAAGGCGTAACTTATAGTTTTCGAGACCATTCCTGAGTTCTACGGGAAAGAATGAGACCAAAACATCGGAATTCCTTTATGTTGATATTCGCGGAAGTCCTTGACAAGCACCATTCTAAATTGATTGATAGATTCTCTGTGCAAAAATTCAGCCAATTCGATCAACATGTTTCTGAGAAAAAGAGGATATGTTGTGAAATACAATACGTCCGAATTCAAACTCCAAAGGAAAGTTGGTGTTTGGAATGGAGAAATGGACACGTGTATAGTTCCCATTGTGTGTAAAACTCTAGAGGACTGCAGTAAACATGTTCATTCTTGACTGTCGAGCAGAGTCAGTAGTGGATTTCAAAGTATTCCTATGCTCAGTTCTATGGGACTTAAAAAGGTTGACGTAAACTGAACTTATTGGGGTTATTTGTTGGCTGAGCTCGAATTTTGTCTAAATGAACCTAAGGGTGATTAGATTGTATAAGAAAGACGAAAATTCTAGATATTATATCATAAACAGTTGTTGTGCCAAATAATAAGAATTAAAATGTAAGACAGGAATGATATGAATCACAGGTGCATAGTGCATGGTGGTACTAACAATGGAACCTCTTCTCATAATCACTTCGGATTTCAACGAACCAGTACTCTTTCGAAAGATCTTGTAAAGATCTTTAAAATGAGTACACGCAATTTTCTGTGTGGGCCTTGGCTTGGCCGCAACTTGATGGTGACGTCATAAAATCTACCATTTCCATAATTATATGATCCCCGGTAACTTTTTTGTCCGTTATCGTAAAAACATAAGCAATGCTGACTTTGAAAGCTATTTTTTGGGGCTTTCAAAATTGCCCTACATCGTTGCTGTGGCAGGTAAATCAACAAAGATACAGGTGTTTCAATTTATTAAAAGTCCCATGCCTTCGTATCCCCTGGGGTTCATGATTTTATTATTGACTTGAATGATTATTTAATTCCTATTAGGATTCAATTCTGAGTTTACCCGAGGCTGCGGAAATTCACCAAAATATTTTTCTTCACGTTAAGAGTGCTTGATAAGGTCCGGAAAAAATATTGAAGAAATTCCTACATATACCTCCCCGGCTAGGGGGATTTTCCCCCGGTGGCCAATTTTTGAAATGACTACTCTCATATTATTTTCCCTTGTTTTGACTAATACAATTGTAATAATATATCATTATTACACACAAAAAGACTATAATAAACTTGCCCTTAGTAAACACTTGAACTTGAGGTCGTTTTTCAGCCATGTATAATTACTCCAGCAGTGTCCAGCCTCCAGCCAGAATACTGAAATGAAGGGAATGTGGATGATAATAAATAAGATACGCGAGCAGATGGACCCAGACGCCTTGGCCTCGTAGGGGAAAAGGAATTACATTCAGAAATACAACTCACAATGGTACCTTTTTTTATGCACCACTCGGATTTTAATGAGCAAGGACTCTATGAAAAGGTCTTTTTGAGCTCTTTTAAATGGTTACTACCACA
>JAQFXU010006065.1:0-10744 GCA_034693705.1 Spatulosminthurus flaviceps | reverse complement strand
TCGAACTTCAATAATGTCCTCATCCTACATATATTGGAATCTTTCAGGCTTGATGTCACGTACGAACCTGTGATTTACTGCCTTGTATTTGACATCAATAAAATCCCAAATGCTACCTCAGAGATTTCAGAGGCAACAAAGCCTCCTTTGGCGGTCACGCCAAACGTCTAACTTATCAATGGTAATGCATGATGCGGATGTCTTCATGTACATGTATACATCGCTGTATTGAAATGCGTTGATCTTACAGATTGCAAGGATCAGCGGAAATCCAAGCTCCTACATACTTTTATATTTGTTTGTATTCGGCTTTTTCAATCTCACGAGTCTTTTTCTCAACAGTGTGTGTAGTAGTGAGAAATAAAATCAAATTTAAAAATAATTTTTGTATTATTATTTATATATTTAGAACGTAACTTTTGAGCTAAGCTAAACTTCGTATAGCGTATTAACCATGAAATTGGAATACGTGCATAGCTATTTATTGTTGCTTGAAGTTCATTATTAATTTTTGTTAAATCAGGGGAGAAATTAATATTTCTTCAACAGATCTTCCTCCGTCAAAATTAAGTGCTACATTAATTTTTAGGAGAAATAAATATCTAGTAAATTAAGACACAGCTCCTGCATTAATCCGTTTTTGGAGACGCAACCAATTACCATTTTGTTTGCTTAGGAAAGTAAACGGTTGAGAGATGAAATTATAGTTGGAAAAGGTAAGGAATAGGTACTTGGCCTATTTAAATAGAAAAGTGTGTCAAAGTGCAATGTAACAATTATTACCGTATCATAAAAATAATCTCGCGGCTTTAGTTAAGTACGCTGTTGTACATAGACGGTGAGACGTTGTCTTCAGTCAGGTCTGGAAAACTTCCCAAATGAGTACGATCAAACTTGTGCGGGTGTTTGAACTGGAATTTTGTATAGACGAAAAAATTTCTTGTTCAAGAATAGCCTATATTTTCGACTAGACGTAAATGACTGGATACACAACTATACTATCATACTAATTTCACTGAAATATTTTCCCACTTTCTTCTTCGTTCCTAGTATTTTGGTTATTGAGGACTAATTGTGGTCTAAACAATGTCACTAATGCAAAAGATGTTGAACCTCCCGGTACATGGGGAAAAACTTTGAAATTTATGCTTTTTAGTCTTTGACACTTTTCTAGTACTGAGCATCCTTTCAAGTCTATTGGCAGTTCGGAATATCTCAGGGACCAGAGGCTCTTCAACGGAGGATTTCCAGTCAGGAATAATTTCTTGCTTCTGATTTCCTTTCTACAGAAATTGTAGACTTTGTCTTTGTTGCAGTCTCTTCGCATCGCGATCTCTTTCTGACAACCTGCCAAAACAAAAACAAAACAAATACATTTTAGTGATTTAACTCAATATGTAAACAAAACGAAACATTAAAATAGCGAAGTTTCCAAATGATTATTATTATTGAATTATTACCATATATTGTTGTATCCCAACAATTTCATATTAACCCATTTTTTTACACAATTGCTAAAACTAATAGAAGAACTAAAAAAAACTATAATATTAAAAGAGAATCGATAATAGTTAATATAATCTCTGCCCTTCGATTTGAAATGATGGATGTATCTATATAATATCTCTCACAATTGCATGTAAATATACTCATAATACATTTATAATGAGAAACTGAGACAATTCAATATATACCACAGACAACTTTTAAGTTGCCATTTACATAAACGTAGCTTCAATTTTCTTACCCCAATACGTAATCAAATTCCACGTATAGAAAACTGCATGTATAAGTAAAGAATATCAAAGGTTTTATGTATCGTCGGGTAAAGTCCAAAAGGCGCTATATGCAGAACTCGCTTATGCATGGTAGTACATGCTAAATCCCGTAGAAGCGATTTCTGCATACAGCGTCTTTTGGACTTTACCCGACGATATGAAAGTTTTTATATTTTTCTAAACGCTTCGCTTATAATGTCGGCAATTCCAACAATACGGAATGTACGTATATTTGATTAAAACCAGCACAGATCTTCTTATATTTCTAAGGTCAATTTTAAAAAGTCTGGCTCTCATTGTCAGTTTTCTGTTTGTTTTGTCAAGGTCGCGGAGAAAAAGTGTCAGTTATCCGCCTCAAGTACATACAATACATATACAAAATCATTTGCACAGAATGTTCCGGATTTTTTTTGTCTTTATAGTTGTTTCTTTCAACAAGAAAAAATTTGAGATATTTATAATATATTTTTTTAATAAACATTTTTTTCCCACCATATGTATTTGAATAAAACAGGTCAGACGGAACCTGTCACATCATATGCATTTATTTTATACTCGAAAGAGACTGACACGTAGGACGTATATATTCCAAAGGAACTAAAGGTACTGTTGTGCATTCCATCCAAAAACCTACCAAATGGCCTGATAATATGATAAAAGGCGGAAGGAATTTACAAAATTACATACACACATTCTTCATAAATGTGCTTTTACGTACATATGTACACGCTCTATTCACTGAAAAGGAAAGACAGTTGTCGGGTCTTAAAAAGTAATCATGTCATTTCATAATAAAAGCACAAAAGTTAAAATGCTCAAGATTTCCCTCCTTTTGTGTGTGCCTTTTCTTTAAAAAACGGACACACTCCCTTTTATTACCCCTCCATTTACTTATGACTCTTACAATAATCATTAGGGGCCATTTTGTCTGGAAAAATGCAGAAATCTCCCGCACATTTCTTTACATTTAAAAAATTCATCTCTTCTATATACAAAGACCTGAAATATTATTTGCATAAAATGAATAAGCTATAGTTTATATTATATTTGAAAATACATATGAATTCACATCTGCTCTACCTAAAAGCATCCTATATATAGAGCCTTGTCTAAAAGAATAAAAATGTCAGGCTGTTACTTTCAGTTTTCAAGTACTTCTGCAAAGTATCATTGGAAAATGTTTATCTCAATCTATACGCGGCCTTGCATTTTCTCCCTTTTCTTGATGAGCTGAAATGCTCTACCGTAAGGACATTCCTACAACGAAAGAATAAGCCCCGTCAGAAAAAATGAACCTCCTTTATTTTCATGTTTATAAAAATATTTTTTTTTACTACTTTTTTTCTACTTAAATAACAATGATTCCCTCGGCTCTTATCTCTTAAGGAGTTTCTATGTAAAATCCTATGCCCAGCACAGCTCTATATAGAAATATAAAGAGACTGCAGAAACACAAATGTAAAATTCCTTCAAGACTTCTTGTCATAATGTGAGAGACAAAACTCTGGTGAAATTACTTCCAGCTCTTGCTTTCGCTTTTTTTTATCCTCCTTCACATATGTAAGACTCGGTTGACTTTTTTTTAGTTACAAGAAAAGCCCATGTCGCACGCACTACCACTCCTGACTGACAGACGTGTGGTGGAGAAAACAAGTGTGACAATTTTATTTATGACACTTGTAAAAAGGGAGATAGGAAATATCACCAGCGCAGTTTAAAATCCCCGGTACATGTTTCGCCCAGCTCGCGTGTTTATACATCACATTTTTATAATCGACTATGTACGTATAAATGTACGTACATGCAAATGTATATAATGTTATGATATCCTTATTATTTTATACTCGGAAGCACATGGATAAAATGTTGACTTTCCTCCGACATCGGTGCTATTATTACTGTGTAGTATAGTACAGTTATAAAAAATCCTCTGCATAGAATCCTAAAAAATATAATGGGAAAGGAATAATAAAATTACAAGATACGTCAAATTAAAGAGACTTAATTATCCTTTTATTAGGATGTTGTGTCTGGAATTTGAGAAATAAACGCGTTCCCATATTTCACAGAGATATAATTTCCTCCTCATACTCTCTCAATTTTATGCAACAATCTAACACACTAATCCATATAACATGACAAGAGTAAGGGCAATTGAGCTTGTCAAATTTAATATTATTTACTGTCCTTGAAATGAAAGATGAGGGTGCTTAGACTTGAATATCCTTCCTATGTATGTACTCTCATCATCATATAACTTTTCTTTTCGTTAGCTATAAAAACATTGGCCCTCCAACAACTATTCAATTTTTAGCAAAATACTTATTTTCCGGCACAGTCCCTTCTTGAATCCCAGTAAATGTACATGTTTCAAAAAAAAATAAGTTTTTCAACCCTCGGTAGGCGCAACTATAAAAAGCATTTTTTCAGCTTCTTTAGTTTCTCCGTTCAATGGTTATAAGAATGACAGCCGAAGTTGGTAGAGCTCATTAGGTGAGAATAAATCATTTGAAAATAAATAGTTATGACGTTCTCAGAAAGAAACTTGTCCCTTTTTGAAAGGATTGAAAATTCGTATAAAAATATAATAAAAAACGGGATTAATTATTACCACCACCCTTGTAGATACGCTATACAAGCATAAGAAGGAAGCCTGGTACTACTTGCCAGGGTAGTAAGGTTCGGAGCAGTCTAAACATGATTAGGCTGTGGCTCTCTGTCAACGTCAAGCATTGCCAAAAAATTCAAGAGTTGTCAAAATAACACGAGATTTCCAGATTTATGGATTTAGAAAATCTCATAGCTTTGGGGCAAAGCATGTGTTAAAAACGCCCATTGATTTCATACGTACTATATTTACTATATCTATACGTACGTAGCCCAAGATGTAAGAAAAACTTGTAGTAGTAGTCAATGTTCTCTCGAGACGGAAATAATTCAATGATAAATCAATTGAAGACAATTACAAATACAAACACTTTTCAACACGCAAATATTGATGAATTTCAGGATTTCCTCAGTAATACGAGCCAAGTATGTAGACACGAGCTGGAGGAGCCAATTGGGAGAGGAGAGCCTTTGACATGTTGAAAAAAAGCCAGGGAAACATATTTAATTTAAAAGCGTCGTCGTTCTTCTATCCGGAATTCCTTCCCATCCTCTGATTGCTGAGAAAACATGGGATTCCAATAATACGTACGTGATATGTTACTCTCCTCCTTTATTTTATATCCTTTGGCTCCCACCCAATCACAATGACATTTCTCACCAATGATTCTTCTATATTGGATCGCCAACATCACCTTAGAGTACATATGTACTTTGATAGAATCTATAATGGTTACGTCCTCACGTTAGCCCCTACAATATGAGTTGCATACAGAGCAATAGATCTTTAAGATGCTTATTTGGATGGGACTGAGTCCGCTTTCTCTGACTCCGTATCTTTAAACTAATAACTTAGGAAATCTCAACTACTCAACGACGCATCTCTCCAATAACCCAATTCCAAGTCTATCCTGCAGCATGAATAACGGGGTGTTTTTTTCTCACAACCTCTAATCTCCTCTTGTCCTCGCTTTTTTCCACCACCCTTTCCTCTGGTACTTGAATCTTTCTTGTAAACCAATGCAATGGTTATAGGAAAATATTACTCATTCTGACTTTTATCAAAGCTCATTGGTTTGTCTCGATTTACTCTACCCAAGAGAGTATTACTTGGACGAGATAAAGACACATGGAGGATTTTTCTACTAGGACGGAAATCATACAAGGGGGAAAAGTTGAAGATGTTTTGCGAGAGTTGCTACTATAAGTCAGGATAACACTTACGGCCTGTCTCGTACTATCCCACACTCTTCCTGTTAAATTTGATGGAAAGGGACATTATTAGGAGACAGAGCTGTATTTTATTTCAACATTTTCTATATACTACCCTTCATTCTCTCAACATATTAGAGGACAATTCCATTGGAAAAGTTATAACTTGCTAATATTTCATATGCTATAAGGATAGAGAGATGAGGAGACAAAAAAAATTAAACATGTCAAATCATCATCTTTCCCATGTCTCCACCATAACCTTCTCAGGAGCCTATCTGCCCCCAGTACTGATTTACCACACGTACTTGAGGAAAATATTGAGAGGGAAAAATCAACAAGCTCCAGCATTCCATATCTCTGCCTACGTAAGATATGACAGGGAGTCAGAGGAAACCAGATAAAACTGGTTTGGAACTTTCTCCCACAAAACATTTTTTTTGTCCTTTTAGATATCTAATAAATTCCCATTACTGGGTTTGACTCTTACATATTATTTGGAGTCCCTAAACATATCAACAGGCTGCTGCTGCTCATTCAAACTTAGGTAATAAGTTCTTTCATGGGTACCCGCAATAACCCCCCCCCCTTCTGATTTATTTAAGCTATTTTATTCTAGCGGTACCTTAACATTTGTATGTACATAAATAAAGAAACAGCAAGAAGTCATTAGCTCAAACGGAGTATATTCTAAATGGAAATCTCATCAGAGTTACTAGGATAGATTCAGGTGTAGCTTTAGAGACAACAGAAGCCAAATATTTCTCAAGGGTATTATACAAGGATATGTAATTAAAGTACATTAAAATTTAAGAGTTCATCAATGCAAGTGGCAAGCTAATATAATTGGGCATTATAAAATAGCATAATCTCTCTCTACATAATAAATCCGTGGGTGCTGGAACTTTCAAGTGAACTTTAGGCAAAGTCATTTGTCAATTAAACCTAATTTATACTTTCAAGTCCTAACATGTAGATATAACTTTCCATAACAAAATTCCCTTGAAATGGAAATTAAAGAGGAATTTCTGTAATTTTCTAGGAATCATGTTAAAAGAGGAAAATTCTCATGCTATGGAAATTCTTTAGATTATATATTAACATTGTCCCTAGCCTTAAATCCTTTTAAAATGAAACTCTTTCATGACAAAGTTATCCACATTGCATTCCAGTGAAATCAAATTCCACTTTGACCCGGAGCTTTGTAAGTCCCCTAATTAATCAAAATTGAAGAAGATCCGCCTTGTAGTTTTAGTTTGTAAATTGAAATTATTATTATTATTATTATTTGAGCATGGAGTGACGCAAAGGGATACAATCAAATTACAGTTCATATTGAACCATTCCAAGGTTATGAAACCTTGACTCCTGTCGTCCCATCAAAGAAAAATGATCTTGACTCTCTGGAGATGCATAGGATGTACTCTGCCTCCAATATATGTGCTATATAAAATACAAGAGCTTTAATTTTCAAACGTGACTAGTTTTTTTTTCTCACTCGCCGACCAACAACCGACAAAGAAGACCACAAAGGGCAACTTCTATGAAAGGCCTCTTTCTGCCTTTCACTCTTCCAACATTTTCACATAAATACTTTAGCACACACTCTCCTCTACGCGTACACTGTCATCGTCTAAACTTCAGATTCTGAAGGAAAAACTTCTCACATTCTTGGAAAGTATCCTTCATTTTCCCCCTCAGTACAGGCTCCTTATAATTCCGTGGGTGATAATTATAGAGTAAAGCCCTGGTAAATGACAAAATACGTAATTATTTATGTCTGCTATTGACATAACATTATTAACCAACATAACATTAATTAATTCAAAGTTTGGAGTTTACTTCTGAGAAAATATTCACCCCGACAAATTTTTAGTCAAATCCTGAAATTTCCCTCAAGTCTTCCTTTGATCAAAGAAAATTTCAACTAAAAATTTTTTTTTGATTTTTCTAATTTATTTGTACTGCCACTCCCCCGTAAAATATTATTTTCAAAAGCGGGTTATATTCTTTGTGAGATTTGAATGGACGAAAGACCAAAGGAATTTAGGACGCTTGGCTAAACTTCAGAGTTTTCCTCTTATATAAAACTCACGTTTCAATTTTGGGATTCTTTGAAAAGGTGACAAGTTGACAAGCCTTAGCTTCCGCTTAACTAGATTTTGAGCTATTGCATGAATGATTAATATTACAAGAGATAGAAATATATAGAAAAATAAATAAAAGCTCCGTAAGGTTTCATCCCATGAATCTATGATTCAAGTCCCCACCCCCGTTCTTTTAACATTGTTCATGCGGAATTATTATTATGGATTACAAAATACTATTTGATTTACTTTTACCCATTCTATCCTCAAATACACTTCGGCCTCGTTCTGAGTTGCTTTTACAATTTCCGCTCATTCAACTTACGCATGCAATTCCAAATAAAAGGAAGGTTTTTGGGTGAGCTCTCTCTCTCTCTCTCTCTGAGTAATAAATGTACCAAGGAGATTTTCCCCTCAAACGACCCTTGTTTTGTTTTTGCTTGTAGAAAATATTGCATGCAAATGACAGGATTTGTTCGGTCATAAACTCTTTATTATTATTATTGTCATAAAGATTGGTAATCCATTGTAAAAGCATGGGGCTAAATTCCTACGGACTATAAAGTTTCTGGATGAAAACCTTTTTTGTACTCGCACTCTTGTGCCCATACTTATGTACATCTACGTATATTCGTAATGATGGTAATTTTTTAAGAAACTTCAATATTGTTTCAATATATTATTTATTTCCGAGCTATATATTCCAGAGGGATGCCCGCATCATGAATAATTAGTTCATAAGCCATAAGTAATGAGGACGGAGTAGAGTTGGGGAAAGTTTTCCATGTTAACGTTCCCACATTTGATTTTATACAAGAATCCTTTGAACTTGATCTCAACATAAAAACCAATGGGAATTTGATGAGATAACGGCATACATGTAAAAATATATATGTATATCTCTGTGAATGTAGAAGTATGAAAAGAGGAGGGAAGCTCATCAAAAATATCTTGTCAATATAGTATGTGATTACATATAAAGCTATAGGGAACGACAGCCATTTATTTTCTCCTATAGTCAAACATCCATAGAACTAAAGGCGTTGATTAAATTGAGTTCATTTCTCTTTCACTTTTCCTTTGGTGTAGAAAGTATTCACATTTTGGCTTCTCTTGCTACATCGTAATTATTAGTCTCATTGTCAATGTCTCTCATGTGCCAATTCACTTTTGACATTTACCATGTCAAGGAGTCTCTCCTTTCCTATCAAAATGACTCTTTCTCCTGAGAGTTCAAAAACAAGTACATGTTCGTGCATATTATGTAATGAGAAAAATATCTTAAAAAGTCTTCACTCACTATTTTCCAGCCAAAACTAATAATACGAACGTTAAATTTTGAATGTTACCATTTTTCGAGCAATTTCAACTTTACAAATGTATTTATACATGACTGGAAAAAACAAGATGAACATCTGCTAAAACGTATTTGAGAATTGCATCCTAGCAGAAAATCCCCGTTTAAACTGGATTATTTTCCGCATAAGTAAGGACAGAAATGTCACAAGTAACGACATGGCTCGAAGAAAATAAGCACTACCATGAGCACTTAAGCAGTAGGAAATATTACAAATGCAAACCCTCCCAATGACTCTGAACAAACTTATTGGATGAAATTCTTCAATGTTATTATTGGTTTGAAAATCTAAGCGAAGCCTATAACTTCTTCCGTATTTTCTCTTCTCACTCGAATTTAAAGAATTTCTATACCGTCACAATTTCCTACATAAGAGACGCCCAAGATTTGTTCCTCATTCCTCTCCTTTAACATTAACCTTCTCTACGCCCTACACCACTCGAAAATTCATTGGAATTCTTTGAATTTGTGAACAAAATTATTACTCATGCTCTAAAATGTATAGGTCATAGATAAGGAAAGACAATGTTTGTTTAGTTTTCCGTGTCAGGTTCAAAGTACACATGAGAAGATAAACAAAACAATTCAACTTTGGTCCGTCCGTAGTCTGCGGTAAAAGGAAAGTTGAAGGTAAAAGTTGATACTTTACATAATGAGGAAAACTAATGGTCTAGGATAGATAAAATGTTAAATATACATGGATGTTTGTACAATTTTTGAGCATTGCACATTGAATTGGAGGAAGTACATATAAGAAAGTTTATGGGAGAGTGGAAGAGCTTGTTGGAGAGCTTTGATTGAATTTGAAAGACAAATTCAGTGTAAATCTATAGCTATGAAACTAGAAGAATATTACCATCTCATGCATGGAAAGCTGAACGTGAGAGTGAAACAAGAAACTATCATTTGTGCACTGCATGGGTATAGGATTCTTCCAAGTATTTATAAATGTGAGGAAGTGCTATTCCATGAGAAATGTAAATAGGGGAAAAATTCAGAGAAAATACAATAGAATGGAATTATTCTTGAATGAGATGACTCTTCGGAGCAAATGCACCACTTGAAATTTATAGCACTGTGATCCTAAGGAATCTCATCAAAACAATACATCACATAGAAAAATCACAAGTTAGAGTTTCGCTCTGTATCAAAATTGAAAAAACTTTTTTTATTTTTCATACAAATTTATATAAACTTGGAAAAAACTTGAAAATTCAGCAGTGTAAATACTATAATGACATTGAAAACGTTCAAATACATGCGATGTTTTGTGTTTTCAAATTTCATGCCAAATTTTAGTAGGACAATTTTCCAGTAAATCACGAATGATAATAGATTTGGATTCATTACATGTCAACTATATTGTTTGATATTGTGAGAGAGGACAAAGTAGGGAACGTATCCCAAAATAAAAATTGCGTCCTCTATTGAAAAAGCAATTCTTTTGTGCTCCTACATATGAAATGCTATCTTCCATTAGAGTGGACTCAAAAAGACCAATATATAACTTTCACCATGATAACTTGCTCGGAAGAAATTCTATCAGAGAATACAAATAAAGTTATTTCTTAAAACCATAGACTTTTATGGGTGGAAAAGGTTCTTACGTGGAAATTTTCTCCTACCACTACGAATTCTACTCACACGTATCATTTCCTCCAGCACCTTCTCGTGCAAATCAAGCGTGGCTTAGCATATGTATA
>JAQFXU010006064.1:0-10745 GCA_034693705.1 Spatulosminthurus flaviceps | reverse complement strand
CAAGCGAGGCTCTACGTGTCATTCTTCGAAGTTTCTTCATTCGGTAGGTGGTTGCTAAGAAAAATACTAGGTTCGCAAACATGAGGAAACATAAGGGACCGTACCAGTAAGCACCTAAGGAATCATAAAATATTGAGCAAGCTCCACCCAATCCATAATCAGGATAAATGACTTTAGAGTTTGCAAGTTCGATATGTGCATTCACGTCCTTGCGGCAAATGTGCTCCGCCAATGAGCTGAAATAAATATAATTAATTAATAATAATTATGCAATACACATACATTCCAACTCATTCATGCTTTTATTTCTCAGTTAAACTATTATAATTAAGCACAACTGCCCCCCTCCCCATATACAGTTGAAAAGGACGCAACAGCAAAAGTTCTTACGGTTTTGTCTGTTGAATCCCCAAGCCTATCAGTATGACCAGCAAAGGTGCTCCTTGAGCAAATGAAGCATAGCAAATAAATCTGCCAACATCGAATTTCTTGCTACCGGATGGTTTTAGGACCCTAAAAAAATTAATTTCTTATTAATAAAACCCTTATACTCCCTTTACAGATCGAATGAATTTTGACATTAATTTTTCTGAAATAATTACTTGAAGGTCCACCACAGGTCAAAATTAATGACAGACAACCAACACATCGTCATAAGACCAGCGTAGTGAAAAATCATTGCTGAAGAAAACAAGAACCATTTATTGATTTTTTTTGTATATTATACAAAGCTATATTTATAGGATCAAAGCTTACCAAAGGCTTTACAGGACCCTGGATTCTCAGACAAAGATTTATGCCACGATGAACGAGCCAAAGCAAAGATGAACAGAAATATCAGTTCACTAGTTACAAAGCTCAACCTTGTCCAGGAATGAATATTAACGCTGTCGATTAGGAGAAAGATGATGATGGCAGTGAGGAAGAGACACACCAGGGCAATGATAAGCGTCACTTTGGCCAATATTTCTAGCCATCGGACGAACTGCAAAGATTTTGTTTTCGATTTTCCCTGATAACATCAACAATCATATTGCCTCTACAGCTACTACATACATTACTAGGCACATAGCTCCTACAGATGGCGATTATTGTGAATTTTAGTTGTAAATGCATTTTCAAGAATAGGGCTCCATGCATTGACAAAGCATTTCAATAGGCCCAAGATATGCAATTATAGTTTTTCAATTTAACTAACCTTTGTTTTTGGTGTGATAATCTCCCGTAGGCTATTAGTACCGTTACCCAAACTTTCCGGTTCGTTTTGCAGGCACATGAGTAACACGTCCAGCTCTCCATGACATAAGACCTCTTCGTTTTCATCTTCAGAGTGATATTGTTCCACGCAATAATCTACCGGCTTATCCAATGTTTGCCAAGATTGTTTACTTTTGAAGAAGCCAACTATCGAGCCGTTGGTGAGGATTTTAAATGGTAATTCGCTTTCAACAAAGCTCCATCCCGTTGAAAATCTTACGATATCTTCCCAAGGGCAGTTTAAGATTTCCCCTGTACCAGTTGTGATCCTAGGATTGGCCTTACTCGTATTTCTTACAAGTTGGTGCGGATGGTCATAAAGGGGAAATTCTGGAAGTTGAAATATGTGGCCCTTGTTTAGTGCAGAGGGTTCACAGTAATCTTCATCCCAGTTGTAGTGTCTTCCGCGAGGGCAGCACTTTCGATAGCATGGCTCTTCCTCATTGCAAAGTGGGGGACACACAAGGAAAATAATTGAGTCTTCTAGCCTTAAAATGAAAGTATGTTTAATTTACTTCATCATTTATCATTCACTATACGTTCAAGTCGAAAAGTAACTGTACATTGGATTTTATTCTACAAAATTGCGTGGTTACGGGTCAATGCAGTAGTGTTGCTGTGCGTGATGCAGTTGGAAGGAAGAATTGAAAATATCATTGAACGTTGTTTCCCGTAAAACACCGGCTTCATCCAAGAAATACTGAGGGGTGGAGTACAAATGCTCATCCTTATGAATCTTCACTATTGTTAGTTCCTTTGAACATTTGGGCCTACTTTCAGGATTAAATCTAAAATAATGGGAAATATTACACTATTTATAATTCATCGTACTTACTCATAGCAAAATAATTGAATGATAATTTCTGCCACTTTTACGTCACATTGAAGGTCTTATTAGTTTCACTGAAATTTTGGAGGACTGGCCAAATGATCGGGATCTGACTTCCTGTTGGCTCACACGCTTTCGTCTCAATATTATAATACTGATTTAAATCACAGCATTTGTTTATCACCACGGGATTTTCAAGTTCCGTTGTCGCGGACTTACAACTTCTTGACAAGAAAATTATCAAGAAACTCACAACCAACACGGAGAAGGGAAGATGAGGGTACGGTATAATAATATTAATATTTAAAGTCATTGTGTTTAATCCTTCTGACTACACGGAGTGTCATAATCTAACGAGGATCCCTGCACTAGTATTTCGCATTTTTGGTTTCACTTTCCAATTCTTTGGGGAAACTGCGTCGGCTAGAAATAAGTCAAAGATAAACTATTATCAATAATAATAATTATGGTTGTTATTCTCTCTTTAGTGGTTTTTCACAAATGTTAAATAGAGATAAGTTAGTATAACGCCCATGCATGTAAGTACATAATAAGAAAAAACTTACTTCGCCTACTTAAGTTGGAATTTCAGTCCATAAATGTGGAGATAGTAGTGGGAAGGAAAATTGGGCACTTAAATTCTTCCGAACAAAATTATTGTTACTTTAAATTGAACTCAATTATTCAATGGAAAATGATGAACTTAAAATTGACCATGTTCACTTACTCTCATTGATAAAATACTACCACATTCCCTTTTTTTTATATTAGAAATTTAACTTTTACTAGAAAAAAGAATGAGGTTTTGATTTTTGGTTAAGGCACGTCATTGAAAAGTATATTAGTCTCTGTTTCCGAGTAATTCTATAGTTTATTTTATGTCTCAAAGGTTGATTCATGCTTGTTTTCCCCCTTATTAATTCTATCGTTGATTTATTGCTTAAAAAACAGTGTGCGAAAAATCCAAGTGTACATACTGGAGGTTGTGTAAAATAACTACCTTAACGTACTGAAAAAAATGAATGAATCTTTTGTGGCTTGAGTTTGACGATTCTGAGCAGGTTACTAATTAATTGTGTTTGAAGCGACTACCAAGAAAGAGTTTCATTTTATTGTACCTGAGAGTATATCAAACCTTTGTAAATATATGCTCGTAGGATTTCGCAAGCCCGCATCCGTGGACAGAGAGATGCTATGTACGATCAGATATTTATCAACCATAGCATAGTGTTAATAGTTGACACATCAGGAGAGAGTATAGGTTCTTTTAAAAATAAAGATGTGTATATTAATATAGATTATTACATAATTATACTTTATTTACATTGAGCACGTTGATTTAAGAGGCAGTTAAAGTCTTGACACTTCTCTTGGCTCGCATTATTTACCTAGGGATGACATCATCAAGATTTGTATCTTCATTATTATGGGGATATGCATTGGTATTGGTATTGGTATTTATTTATTACAGGCCCTGTAGGCTTTCGCCCATGGCCCAGGGGATATGCATAACAAATTAATAGTACTGTACTTTTGCTTTTGCCAATAGTAACTAAATTCTTCCCAATGTAAAATATTTTCTTTGCCTGTTTTTTACGATCTTTCTGGGTCGCTCTATGCATACTCAAGGAGTTGAAACCACCAGCCAATTATGTCAATTACTACAAAGTAGCAAGTAGGCAATTATTTTCCTTGGAAGAAAACCGCATGTGTCTGTTGAAGTGGGTAAAGTTGTACATACAAGAAGCGAACAGATGTAATGCGTAAGACATTATATCCAGAGCCCCACCCTTGTCCTTCAATACAAATACATAAGTAAAATTCAAAATATCTTGGACCAAAAAGTGGAAAAGGAGCTATTATCGAAATGTTATGGGACAAAATTCGAAAGCTCCTTTTAGAATTTAGCCGAGCAAAAGTATGTATGGCTAATATCATAGACGTTTAGACAAATATTTGTACATGGTTTAAAATAAGGACGGCAAAAATACGCAGGAATTCGCAAGTAAGTGAGTGGTGAAAAGGAGAAAAAAAGATGCCACAGTAATTTCAGTTTCACCATATTTTCAAGGTCCGGTAAGATATTTAAATACCGATGCAATCATACAGTTCAAGCCCGCAAAAACAAGTTATGTCCAGTAACCAGTCCTTTTGGTATTGCAGGAATAAGATTCTTTTTAGCATGCTGTGAAATTAAACTGCAAGGTTCATTACATGACAGTAGAGAAAAAATACAATATTACAGGTTAACAATGATATTACTTTGCTAAAAAAAATTAAAGTAAAAAATAATAATTATTGTCACTGGCTACTATTCACTCTTATGCGACTGTTTCCCAATAGAATAAATATTAAATAATTTTCGACATGTTAATTCACTTAACCTGAATTCGACCCAGTGTAAACAATAAATTGTAAGTTGGGGTGGTTATAGTAAATTATGAACTTGCTCCATTACACCTTAATGAGCTGTGCTAGTTACTACGTAGTGACAGCATAGTTTTTGGCTAATAGAACAAAAATGATTTTGCAAACTCAACCAGAAGTATGTACCCAGTTCTGAATGGCCTGCTGAATCATAGTATACAAATTTGTAGAAGGGGGCCTCGTGGTAGCTGGAGTGGTTCGTTTGGTGGTAGTTCTTACCGGTCGGTTATTCCAGCGTGGTGTGCTTTTCGTGGGTACAAATGGTGGAGTTGTTTGTGTCACTGGCAATGAGTTTGTAAGATTTGAGGTGGATGTCTCTGGGGTAACTTGTGAATTTTCACTTGGTGCTCCGACAATTTCGATAGTGTCGGTGTCGTAGGATGATGTCACCTCATCAATGATTCCCTCCGACATTTCAGTTATCTCTTCAACTGGCATGTCCGGCATTGATTCTCCCGTTAATTTCCGATCTTCCATCCAATCTTCAATGCCTGCGATGTTTTCAGGGTCTGGTATGTCTTCCGTGTGGACAGGACCTATATGGGGGAAAGAAATCTTGAATTTTAAAAGTTGTACAGGAATTTGGCGCTCTTTTTAAAAAAGACAGATTCCTACCTGGACACTCCTTCTTGTACATATTTTGAATCATTTTAATGTCCCCATAACTGAGTTTCTCACGCTGACCCAGCTCTCCCCATAGACCTGGGGGAATTCCTCTAGTTCTTTTGGGTATGATAGTGTCCTTGCCATTTTTTGAGCCAGCTCGTCTACTGTAGTGCATGATACTTCCATAATTATATGGTACGCCGAAATATTCCGCTTCCAAATTATTATCCCGGTTGGTGTTGTAATTTCGACGGGTTCGATCACCTATACAAATTGAAGAGGAATTAAATTTGAAATTCTAAATGATTAAGCATATAAAGTACTTATTATTATTATTTGAATTAGTCATCGACTTGTTGTTCTTATAAATATGAACACTCACTATCAGGAAGATTCTCGTATTTTATGTCAATGTAATCATCTCGATCGTTGCGTGCGTGCTCATGGAAAAATCCGATGGCATGAACTAGTTCATGAAGTACGTGACCAGGAAAACTAGGGTTTCCACATTTTCTGCTATCAGGGTCAAGAGCAACTTGCTGTCTCATCCGATCAATCAATTACAAACATCATTTAAAAGATGCGCTCGTAAAAGACTTGATGGTTTGAAAGCTGTTGAAAAATTACCTGTGGCCCCTTTTGAATGTTCCCAACAAACGAAGAACATTTTCCGGCTAATTTACGAAAGTGCAAGTAATTTGGATCCGCTGTCTTTTTCCTGTTGTGAAATCGAATGCAAGTGAATTCTTCAATGTAGTCCATTGCTAGACGAATATCGTGCATTTCCTGTTTTGCTATAAAGAAAAAAAGATGGCACTCACAGATCTCGCATTTTTACTAAAATATTTTTTGAGATACTTACTGTAGCCTGGAGCAAAAGAAAAAGGAATCCTTCCTTGAGGCCAACGGTAAGCTCGATGCTTTTGACCCGACCGGTCATTTGAAAGGAACATCATGTCATCAATTTCGAAGTATCCAACGCTAGTAGTTTCTGTTAAGATATTTTGTTGTATGTCATTCACACCTCTGTCAACTCCAGGGTTGCCTGTATTACATATTTAGAAATAAAATACTAAATAAAATTTATTTGATCAAACCATTTAAATTTTTGTATTGAAATTAAATACTCATTTTGTTTTACGTGGAATATATTCCAAAGGGATGGCAGTAGGAAGCTGGAAATAAACCCAGGAATTTATTAGAATGATTCTGAGCACTGCTTCAAACATTTTTGCACTGAATTCTTGAATACTATTTGAAGGTATGAAATTTGTATTGGTTAAAAAAAGTTTCAAATTTTAAATTACTAATTCTAGGAAACTTTACTGGGTTCAAGATCCTGAGAGTTAATTCACAAGGAAATAAATATAAATCAAAGAGGGCACGGTATAGCACGGTCGGAAGTCTCTTTAAGATTAAGTGGAGAATTACTCTTGGTTTCTTGTTATACCTTGTTTATAAAAAAAAGTTTCTATGAAAAGAATTTAATCTGGCCTTCAGTCCAAACTTGATACATTTTATTATGTAAATTTCCAACTGTGCTCTGAAATGTGTTCATGTTCGCACGGAGAATCATATTAATTTTCACTTAGAAATATATGTATCATCTCTTCATGTCAAATATGATATCTGTTCCGGATATTTTATAAAGCATTATGACATGCTAACACATCTGGATAAACCTACCAAAAAATTCAAGGTTTAATAATAATAATTTTTTTTTTCAGTATTTCCGGAAATAAAGCCATCCAATAATTTTGCTCAAATTTGCTTAAGAACGTTGCAGTTAAATTGACATTTCCATTGATTTTTAATCCTTGATGACATTTTTGTTTACACTTTAAAATGCAAATATAAGTTTTCGAGTCGCTGAAACATGTCAAATATTTTGTCGACGCTTGAAGTTTGAACTCCACCAACTCTTTAAATTCAACGATCTTTTTATCCGGATTGGCGGCAACTCAGATTTTTCTGAAAAACGAACAAAACTTAAAGTAAAGCAACATACCAAACTATGTCACCCTGGCGGGATGCTGATTCCTTTAATGTGTAGAGACAATGGGGTGACATCGTTTGAAAAATATTGCAGGAAGGAACCAAAAGAAACCCTTAAAATAGAAAGTTGGGTAAGGGATCTTTTGGAAGATAAAATGAGTTTGGAAAACAGGTTTGTTATTTCTATGGGTACACATAATGTTTTAAATCAGGGCTAAAAATTCTGCCGTTTATCCGTATGCTTAATAAGCTGATATGAAGCAATTGATAACTGCAGTAAGTTCTAGGAGCCATTTCGTGGGCACCTAAAAAATTGGTAAAAAAGTTTGGTTTTCATTAGGGGAATTGAATTTTTCCAAATCAATCATATTAGAAGTGTCATGGACAAAATCGGACAAATGCATAACCTAGTGTTACCTAGGTTATACTGGTAGAAGGTAATATTTCATAGTGGAGTGACAGAGTTGATAGAGTCGTGCTGCCTCAAGAAGTGCTGTCATAAGAAGGGAGCAAGTTGAAAATGAATACGGTATGAATGAAATACCATTTTTTCAGTCTATCGTTTCGTACATGCTTTCCTCGTTGGACAATCTCTACAAGATAGTACGTTTACTGGAAAATTCATTACCACTATGGACGTTTTGTGAAACCCTCTATTTGCCTTGTAAATAATGTTATTATCTTGAAAGCGTTCTTATAATCTCAACTGTCAAGTGTTGGGGCACAACGAGAAATGTCTCATTGCCGTATTCCATATATTTTCGACGTACAAATAATTAATGTATTTCATAATTATTTTTGAAGAGTTGCTGGATGACAGTAATTTGTTGTGAATTCTAAGTCAGAGGTGGAAGAGTTTACAAAATATGCACAAGATTCGACCAAAATATCTATACAACAGTTTCTCTCAAAACTGGGAAATTTAAAAAATGACTGGAGCTGGAAAATAAGCCGTCCATCCGTTCATTTAATAGTTTTACTTAAAAATAAAACTAATTTATAAAATATTAACAATGATAATTATAATAATAATTCCGAAATGTTAATAGCATTTATAGTGAGCATTATAGTTATATGAGCATTTATAGTTACTTCAATGTATTCAACATTATATTTTCTCTAATCCCATCTGTGACATTGAAATTAATATTAACTAATATTTTTAGATTACATATTATGATTTTAGCTGTTTGTGTAATAACTGACAAAAATATTTGCAGACAGTATTTTTATTACATTTCCTGTAACTCACAACCAGCGCTGTAACTATAAATACAAATACATATCACAAAAGGAAAGTAATTTCCATTTCGCTCGCTCATGTTTATTAACAATGCTCTTTATCAGTCAATTCTACGCAGCAGCCTTGACTTTCCTTGTGAATTTATAATCTATACTGAAGATAACGTGCGGCAATTCTCATTATAATAAAACATCCGCGTATCTATTATAGCTCCGTAAATGTTTGATGTGCCAAGTAATGTTTACGTTTTTAGGCATTTTTTCCTGGCAATGACTTTGACTGCATTTGGAATGACCCTAACTTTCGCACCTTGAAATTAGTTGTTGACAAAATTGATTGTAAAACTTTTGTTGAGAAATTACTCTGACTCAATGCGTCTCATCAACTGTTAACTATGAAATACAATGGTTTTAGCCTGTCTGATTGTTTAAGCTTACTGTCTACCCTCACAATAGCGTTGTGTACTTTTGTACTCACATGTATACTTTAAAATAATTTTTTGTACTCGCAAAAATCCAAGAGAATAGAAATACTTCCTAATTGTGATGGAATGGTCAAGTAGAAAATGTTTGCTAAACAAACTCATGAAGGCCAGTTTTGTTTTGGAAATCCACCAGTAAGCATCATAGAAATTCTAATAATCTACGGTCATCACATCGCTAAATGGTAACTTGTTTAAATGTGAACTTATTATAACCAATGTGATATTTTAGTATGGAAGTATCTGTAATCGCGCGTATACATCAATTTTTTTTGGCACAGATCTGCCGGAAACTCACCTGGCACAAAATGGATCGCGCTCCTCCCGGTTCTTCGGTTACGTTGGTGATGACCGTCCTTGTCAGTTTTATAGCCACAAAGACTAAAGAACGAGGCAAGTCAACAAATGAGAGTTCTTAAGTATACTACCTTATATTAAGACAGCTTATTGTCCAAAATCCTTCCAATTTACATATTTCACACGCTTGGAGGCTTACAAGACTTATTTACTTCTTTCTGTTGATAAATAAATATATGAATGTACAATATCAATACGCTTGAATTTCATCATGATGAGTTTGGATGATTTAATTTGTCGAGCTGATTTCAAAGCATAGATGTCGCGAGCACTTGGTTTGTAAGCCGATGCAGCAAGTATTTTAACTGCGCAGTTTTGCCTTGGAGAGGCAACCCCTCGAGGGAGGGATAAACACTGTAGGTAAAGTGTCGGCAATGCTCGAAAATATTAAATACTGCCCATAAAGTTGTCGTACTGCCCAAGTAGTTTTCACACTGCCCATGTAGTTTTTCTACTGCAATTTGCTTGAAATATACTGCCGGTGTTTGTTGCTGCCCGTTTAGTTTTTGTACTGCCCGTAAAATTTTAACCCAATAATAATTTACTCGCACGGTCCTTTGCTTTGATTTTGAAGACCAAATATTTGTGTTATTATTCAAATATTCCCGTCAGTCCCGTCTTAAACTTTTTCATTTCCATTTGCCTTAATACAATATTTTACTACTCGTGTGCTTTAATTGTCCTATAATAATATGCAAAATTCGTCCGGCAATTAATTTATTTTGAAAAAGATATAAAGAGATTAAACTCATAATACAAACTATTTGTAACGTTCTAGAACATCATGAATAAGAGAGACGTGAACTAGATAAATTTAATCAGGAAAATTTCTACTGGTTAAATTCGATGGAAATATTTAAACTGGGGGGAAAACGTTAGCCAAATCGTGAGGAAACACAATGCGAGGGTTCAATGAATTTAGATCCTGGCAAAAAATAAATTTCACAGATTCAATAAAAACTTGTGGTAAAATAAAATTAGTGATTTTAAGTATCTCACTTCCTTGGTTGGTTCATAATCATAAAAAACGACAGTGACACCCTCTTCATTTAAATTCGTGCAAAGTCTCCTGGGCCAGCCTTTGCCCCGCAGGTAGGGCCCCAACCATTCCTTTGGCGGAGGTTCCTTCGTCAAATCGATGATCTTCCTGTTGAAAAAACCTGGGTCTTCTGCAATTGCAAGTGAATCATTATTGACTGTCTCCTTCGTTGTGAAGGCATTTCCACTGGATTTTATGTTGTCGTGCGAACTCTGTATTTATTAATCATGTCAATCCATTTTAATAATTTGACCATGATACAATTAAAACCTTAGAAATTCGGAGATGTACATATGTTTACTTATTTTTGGATTATGATTTCGTACCTTCACCCACTTCTTTTTTCCGAAGGATAACGTCAATTCAATTCGAAAGCGGTCGCAGAATGTTTTGAGCCAACTTGACGGAAGCTTACGATAATCCACATCCATGTGATACGTTACTCGCATTGCTTGTCTCACAATTCGCTTCTTCGTCATCTCTCTCTTCTGTTTGGGATTCAAGCATTCGT